>JAOTQP010000619.1:2702335-2712548 GCA_026413545.1 Cichladusa arquata
AAAGGGGAAAGGAAAGGGGAAAGGAAAGGGGAAAGGAAAGGGGAAAGGAAAGGGGAAAGGAAAGGGGAAAGGAAAGGAAAGGCGAAAGGAAAGGGGAAAGGAAAAAGGAAAGGAAAAAGGAAAGGAAAAAGGAAAGGAAAAAGGAAAGGAAAAAAAAAAGGAAAGGGAAAAAAAAAAGGAAAGGAAAAAAAAAAAGGAAAGGAAAAAAAAAGGAAAGGAAAAAGGAAAGGAAAAAGGAAAGGAAAAAGGAAAGGAAAGGGTGAGATGCTGCTCCTTCCTTCAGCTGAGACACTCGAGTACATCCAGAGAAAAGCTTGGAGCACAAACCCTGTGAGGAACAACTGAGGGAGCTGAGGGTGTTTATCCTGGAGAAAAGGAGGCTCAGGGGTGACCTGATCACTCTTACAGCTAAGGTGGGGTCAGTCTCTATCCCCAGGCAGCTCTGACAGAACCAGAGGACACAGCCTCAAGCTGCACCAAGGGAAAATTAGGTTGGATATTAGGAAAAAGTTTTTTACTGAAAGAGTGGTAAAATACCGGAATGGTTTGGCCAGGGAAGTGGGGGAGTCACCATCCATTTTCCCATTCACTTTTTCCCTTCTCCCTGTGTCCCAGCCCCTGTTCCCCGTGCTCACCAGCGAAGAGCAGGGTGAAGATGATGGTGAGCTGGTACACGGCGTGGCCCAGGATGTTTTTCATCATGGTGCGGGAGATGAGCGGCTTGTTCCTCCCGTAGGGTTTGCGCAGCAGCAGCGACTCCGAGGGCGGCTCGGTGGCCAGCGCCAGCGAGGCGAAGGTGTCCATGATCAGGTTCACCCACAGCATCTGCACGGCCTTCAGGGGCGAGTCCTGCCAAAAAATCCACCTTCTGTCACTCTCTGTTTCGTCCTCCTCCTGGAAAGAACTCCAGAATTGCTCTGGGGCGTTTAACACCTCCCTAAAACACTCCTCAAATATTTCTGCGCAGCCTTCAGGGGTAAGTCCTGCCAAAAAATCCACCTTCTGTCACTCTCTGTTTTACTCTCATCCTGGAAACTCCTCCAGAATCGCTCTTGAGTATTTAATATCTTCCTAAAACGCACCCCCAATATTTCTGTGCAGCTTTCAGGGGCGAGTTCTGCCAAAAAATCCACCTTCTGTTACTCTCTGTTTCACTCTCATCCTGGAAACCTTTCCAGAATTATCCTTGAGTATTTAACATCTTCCTAAAACGCACCCCAAATATTTCTGCAAGCTCCCTGCACGGCCTTCAGGGGAGAGTCCTGCCAAAAAATCCATCTTTTGTCACTCTTTGTTTCACTCTCATCCTGAAAACCTCTCCAGAATCGCTCTTGAGTATTTAACATCTTCCTAAAACACACCCCAAATATTTCTGCGCAGCCTTCAGGGGCAAGTCCTGCCAAAAAATCCACTTTTTCTCACTCTTTGTTTCACTCTCATCCTGAAAACCTCTCCAGAATTATCCTTGGGTATTTAACATCTTCCTAAAACACACCCCCAATATTTCTCCAAGCTCCCTGCACGGCCTTCAGGGGAGAGTGCTAAGGGGGGAGAGCAGGAGAAAATCACCATCACCTCAAAATAAACCTTCCTCCCTCTTTGTTTCACTCTCCTCCTGAAAACCTCTCCAAAATCACTCCTGGGTGTTTAATACCTTTTAAAAACACTCCTCAAATATTTCTGCAAGCTCCCCCCACCCATGTCCCACTCACCCAGGTGAGACTCCCATGTCCCACCTGCCCAGGTGAGCTCACCTGGGTGATGCAGGCCCCGGTGAAGGTCACAATGACACGCTCAACATGTCCCACCTGCCCAGGTGAATCCCCCCCATGCTCCACCCGCCCAGGTGAGCTCACCTGGGTGATGCAGGCCCCGGTGAAGGCCACGATCACGGCCACCACGTTGACGGTGAGCTGGAACTGCAGGAACTTGGAGATGCTGTCGTAGACGTTGCGGCCCCACATGACGGCCTTGACGATGCTGGTGAAGTTGTCGTCGGTCAGGATGATGTCCGAGGCCTCCTTGGCCACGTCTGTGCCGGCGATGCCCTGGGGGACACAGCCAGGGCTGAGTCACGGCCCCGCCCGGCTCTGCTGCTTCCCAGAGCTGCTCCCAGCAGGAAAAGCTCGTGGGGCTGGGGCCAGGCTGGGTTTGGACTTCAGGGATGGGCTCTGAGGCAGCCCAGCTCTCCCAGACAGAGCCACGGGGCAGAAAAGGTGGGAAACAGCTGGGAAACAGCCAGAAAAAGGACAGGAAACAGCTGGGAAACAGCTGGGAAATGAGTGGAGAACGAGTGGAGAACGAGTGGGAAATAGCTAGAAACAGCTGGGAAACAGCTGGGAAACAGCCAGAAAAAGGACAGGAAACAGCTGGGAAACAGCTGGAAAATAGCTGGGAAACAGCTGGAAAATAGCTGAGAAACAGCCAGAAAAAGGACAGGAAACAGCTGGGAAACAGCTGGGGAACAGCTGGGGAACGAGTGGGAAATAGCTAGAAACAGCTGGGAAATAGCTGAGAAACTGCCAAGAAAAGGACAGGAAACAGCTGGGAAAGAGCTGGGAAACAGCCAGGAAAAGGACAGGAAACAACTGGGAAATGGCTGGAAAACAGCCAAAAAAAGCACAGGAAACGGCTGGAAAAAAGCTGGGGAACAGCTGGAAAACGACAGGGAAACAGCTGTGAAACAGCCAGAAAAAGGACAGGAAACAGCTGAGAAACAACTGGGAAACAGGAGATGGCCAGAAAAAGACTGGGTAATAGCTGGAAAACAGTGGGAAAACAGCTGGAAAATAACTGGGAAACAGCTGGGAAACACCCAGGAAACAGCTGGGACACAGCTGGAAAGCAGATGGAAAAAAAAGACAGGAAACAGCCAGAAAAAAAGCCAGGAAACAGCTGGGAAATGGCTGGGACATAGCTGGAAAAAAAAAAACTGGAAAAGAGGCTTGGAAATAGCCAGGAAACAGCTGGAAAACAGCTGGAAAACAGCTCCCTCCTCATGGCAGGGAATGGCTCCATCCCCGGCTGGTGGCCCAAAGGAGGGAGAACCGAGCCCAGAGGTTTCTGCCCTGCCCTGGGGCCCTGCAGCTTCCCAAAAATCCCCAGTGTTCCCAAAAATCCCCCATGTTCCCAAAAATCCCCAGGGCTGCAGTTCCCGGTGCTGGCACAGTGAGGCGCTCGCCCCGCAGGAATTCCATGCAGGAATTCCATGCAGGAATTCCAAGCCGTGCCCAAAATGTTTTCCTGGATTTCCCAGATCCCAATCCCACCTCAAACAGGAAATCCCTGCCTGTTGCAGGGCATGGAGTTTAGGGGAACCTTCCCTGCTCATCCTAAAGGCTCTGGAATTGCATTTGGATGCAATTTCCCAAAAATTTGGATGTTCCTAAAAACACTTCCCAAAAATCTCATTTGCTCAAAACTCCCTGTGCAGCCTCTCCTCACCCAGCTCCTGCTCACATCCCTAAAAATTAATCCACAGGGAATCTGTTAAAAACAACAGGTTTGCTTCCCTGCTCCTTTCAGACAGGATAAAAAAGATAAAGAGTTATAAAGTTAAAGAATTTTATGTATATATAAAAGATAGAGTTTTCCAGCATAAATAAATTCCCAAAGCCTGATCCAGCACCGTGCCTGGAATTTGGGTGAAGGGGAAAAAAACAGGGAAAACCAAATTATGGGGCTCCAGGAGAGACACCAGGACAGGGCAGGTCCCTCCAAGGAATTCCCAAACCCTTGCTCACACTCCTATGCAGCTCAGACTCTGATCAAACATCCTAAGAAAATTCCCTTTTTGGGTTTTTAGGGTTTTTTTTAGATTTGGAGAAGTTTCCATGGTGTGGAAACGATTCACACCCAAGAAACACTGGGCACAATCCTGGCACCCCATGCACAAAAAATGGGGGAATTTCTCTCTCACAGCTCCTTCCAGATTTCCTAAATGCACCCAAAAAACGCTGGGCACAGTCCTGAAACCCCATCCACAAAAAATGGGGGAATTTCTCTCTCACAGCTCCTTCCAGATTTCCTAAATGCACCCAAAAAACACTGGGCACAATCCTGGCATCCCATCCACAAAAAGGGGGGAATTCCTCTCCCATAGCTCCTTCCAGCTTTCCCAAAACCACCCAAAAACCACTCAGCACCTTCCTGGCACCCCATCTAAAGAAAGGGCACATTCCCCCTTTCACAGGCCCCTCCAGATTTCCTAAATGCACCCAAAAAACACTGGGCACATTCCTGGCACCCCATGCACAAAAACGGGGGCATTCCTCTCCTTCCAGCTTTCCCAAATCCACCCCAAAAAAACACTCAGCACTTTCCTGTCACCCCACCTCCAAAAGCAGCACATTCCCCTTTCCACAACCCCCTCCAACCTTCCCCAAAACCCACCCAGCACAACCCAGTGACCCCCCAGAGCAAAGGAAAACCCCAAACCTGCCCCTACCATGGCAAACCCAACATCTGCTTTCTTCAGGGCTGGGCCATCGTTGGTCCCATCCCCTGTCACAGCCACCACCTGCCTCTGGTCACCCACGGTGCTGTCGATGATTCCTGTGATGGAAACGAGAAAATTGAAAAAAAAAATCAAAAAGGAAAAAAAAAAAGGGGAAGGGGAAAAGCTCCCAGTGGGGATTGGGGTGGGAAAATGAGCCCTGGGGAGGGGCAGTGCCCACCTTTCACCAGGGTGTGCTTGTCCGTGGGTGAGGAACGTGCCAGCACACGCAGCTTGGGCCAGATCTTGTCCAGCTGCTCCTGTTCCACCTGCAGGAGCAGGAAAAAAGGAGGTGAATCCCCCTCCACCAGGAATTTTCTGTCCCATCAGAGAGAAAATCCCAAGCAGGGAAGGAGAGTGGCTTCACCCCAAGCAGTGCTGGGCATCCCAGCTGCTTCCCTGTGCAGGGAAACCCAGCAGGATTTGGGAAAATCAGCAGGATTTGGGAAACCCAGCAGGATTTGGGAAAATCAGCAAGATTCTGAAAACCCAGCAGGATTTGGGAAACCCAGCAGGATTCTGAAAACCCAGCAGGATTTGGGAAAAATCAGCAGGATTTGGTAAATCTATTAGGATTTGGGAAACCCAGCAGGGTTTGGAAAACCCACCAGAATCTGAAAAACCCATCAGGATTTGGGAAACCCATCAGAAATTGGGAAACCTACCAGGATTCTGAAAACCCATAAGCAGTTAGGAAACACATCAGAATTTGGGAAACCCATCAGAATTGGGAAACCCATCAGAAATTGGGAAACCCATCAGAAATTGGGAAACACATTTGAATTTGGGAAACCCATTAGAATTTGGGAAACCCATCAGGATTCTGAAAACCCATCAGGATTTGGGAAACTCATCAGGGTTCTGACAATCCAGCAGGATTTGGGAAACCCTGGAAAGGGTTTGGGAAAATTCATCAGGATTCTGAAAACCCATTAGCATTTAGGAAAACTAGCAGGATTTGGAAAACCTATTAAGATTTGGTAAACCCATTAGGATTTGGGAAACCCAGCAGGATTTGGGAAACCTGTTAGAATTTGGGACACCCATCAGAATTCGGAAAACCAAACAGAATCTGAAAAACCCTTTAGGATTTGGGAAACTCAGCAGGATTCTGAAAACACAGCAGAACTTGGGAAACCCAGAAGGATCTGAAAAACCCATTGGGATTCTGAAAACCCATCAGAATTTGGAAAACCCATTAGAATTGGGAAAACTCATCAGAATCTGAAAAACTCATTAGGATTTCGGAAACCCATCAGAAATTGGGAAACCCATCAGGATTCTGAAAACCCATAAGCAGTTAGGAAACACATCAGAATTTGGGAAATCCATCAGAATTGGGAAAACCCATCAGAATCTGAAAAACCCATTAGGATTTGGGAAACCAATTAGAAATTGGGAAACCCATCAGAATTTGGGACACCCATCAGAATTTGGGAAACCCGTAAGGATTCTGAAAATCCATAAGCAGTTAGGAAACACATCAGGATTCTGAAAACCCATCAGGATTCAGGAAACCCACCAGAATCTGAAAAACTCATTAGGATTTGGGAAACCAATTAGAAATTGGGAGAACTATCAGAATTTGGGACACCCATCAAGATTCTGAAAACCCATCAGGATTCTGAAAACCATTAGCATTTAGGAAACCCATCAGAATTTGGGACACCCATCAGAATTTGGGACACCCATCAGAATTTGGGAAACCCATCAGAATTTGGGACACCCCTCAGGATTTGGGGAACCAATTAGAAATTGGGAAACCTATCAGAATTTGGGACACCCACCAGGATTCTGACAACCCATCAGGATTTGGGAAACCCATCAAAAATGGGGAAACCCATTAGAAACTGGGACACCCACCAGGATTCTGACAACCCATCACAACTTGGGAAACCCACCAGAATCTGAAAAACCCATTAGGATTTGGGAAACCCAGCAGGATTCTGACAACCCATCAGGATTCGGGAAACCCAAAATTTGTTGCTTTTGCCGCGGGAGGCGCCCCCGGCCCCACCTCTCCCTTCTCGTTGCGGATGAGCCGGTTGAACTCCTTCCCCTCCAGGCACAGGAAGTCCTCCCCGGGCAGCAGGATGCCACACTTGGTGGCGATGGCCCGGGCCGTGTTGATGTTGTCCCCTGTCACCATGCGGACGGTGATCCCCGCGCGCTGGCACTTCAGGATGGCGTCGGGCACCTGGGGACAGCCAGGGGCTGGCACTGGTGGCTCTGGGAATGAGGCAGCTCCCATTTCCTAAAAGGGTCTGGGAAGGGTTCTGCAGGGGTGAGGGGGCTGAATGTGCCACCCCAAAGGGAAGGGATCTCGCTGTCACCTCGCTGTCACCTTGTTGTCACCTTGCTGTCACCTCCCTGGGTGCCAAGGCACAGCCAAACCCAAAAAAAAAAAGGAATTTCCTCCTCTCCCACCCCACTAATGGGTTTATCCCTCAGGGAGCGGAGAGGATGTTTGAGTGAGGAATGAGCAAATCGAATCAGGGGCCTCCGGAGCCGCTGCAGCCAGGGATCCATAATGCAATTCCCAGACTGCCAGATCCCAGAACATCTCATCAGGGAGCAGCAGGGCAGGGGGGGAGCTGCAAACTGCAACCCAGAGGCAGCAACAGGGGGAATTATTGCATTAGCCCAGCAGACAGCTCAGAGGGAAAAAAAAGCTCCAGGAGCTCAGGGATTCTTCCTGGCTGTTTCCATCCACTTTAGGCACAGCCTGAAGCAGCACAGACCCCAAAGATTGGGAATTTCGGGTGGGAACAGGCTGCCATGGCGTTGTTTAAAAAAAAAAATGGGAGAGAAATGCCTGCAGCAGGGAGCTAGGGGCACATCAGGGAGTTTGGGGCACATCAGGGAGTTTGGGGACACATCAGGGAGTTTGGGGCACATCAGGGATGGACACATCAGGGAGTTTGGGGCACGTCAGGGAGTTTGGGGCACGTCAGGGAGTTTGGGGCACGTCAGGGAGTTTGGGGCACGTCAGGGAGTTTGGGGGCACATCAGGGATGGGCACATCAGGGAGTTTGGGGCACATCAGGGAGTTTGGGGGCACATCCGGGAGTTTGGGGGCACATCAGGGAGTTTTGGGGCACATCAGGGAGTTTGGGGACACATCAGGGAGTTTGGGGGCACATCAGGGAGTTTGGGGGCACATTACAGAGTTTGGGGCACATCAGGGATGGACACATCAGGGAGTTTGGGGCACATCAGGGAGTTTGGGGCACATCCGGGAGTTTGGGGACACATCCGGGAGTTTGGGGACACATCCGGGAGTTTGGGGCACATCCGGGAGTTTTGGGGCACATCAGGGAGTTTGGGACACATCAGCGAGTTTGGGGACACATCAGGGATGGGATGCTGGAATCCCTAACAGGATCATGGCCCTGAGCAGCAGGAAAAGGGCCGCGCTCAGCCCAGGATGGGGTCTGGTACCTCGGGCCGGACGGGATCCTCGATCCCCACCACAGCAATGCAGGTCAGGTCGGACAGGATCTCGCTCTCGCTGTCCCAGTCGGGCTCTGGCTCCCCAGGGAAGTCCCGGAACGCCAGGCAGATGGTCCTGAGCCCGTGGCAGGCCATGGGCTCGATCACCTTCTTCACCATCTCATCCCTGTCCTTCACCTTGAACAGCCGCGGCTCGCCGTCCTTGTCCAGGATCTTGGTGCACCTGAGGCGGGATGGGAGGTGAGGCAGGGGCACAGTCCTGCCAGCCTGACCACAAAAATGGGGGAATTCCCAGAGCCCCCAGCCCTGCCCGGGTGCAGGAGTTACTTGCGCAGGATGATCTCGGAGGCGCCCTTGCTGTACATGCGGAAGCCGCCGCCGCTCCTCAGCACGGTGCTCATGGATTTGCGCACCGAGTTGAAGGTGTACACCTTGTAGAGCTTCTCCTCGGGCACCTCGTTGCGCACGGCCTGGTAGTCCTGCTTCAGGTCCAGCACGAAGCCCAGCAGGGCACACTCGGTCTTGTTGCCCACCTGGCGGGGCAGCCCCCCCTCCTTCTCCGGCGGCTGCGGGAAGGATGGGGAAAAATGGGTTAAAAGCAGGAAAATCCGTGCTAAAAGCAGGAAAAGCCATGGCAAACCCATGCCAAAAGCAGGAAAATCCGTGCTAAAAGCAGGAAAAGCCATGGCAAAAGCAGGAAAAGCCATGGGAAAAGCAGGAAAAGCCATGGGAAACCCATGCCAAAAGCAGGAAAAGCCATGGGAAAAGCAGGAAAGGCCATGGCAAACCTATGCCAAAAGCAGGAAAATCCGTGCTAAAAGCAGGAAAATCCATGCTAAAAGCAGGAAAAGCCATGGCAAACCTATGCCAAAAGCAGGAAAATTCGTGCTAAAAGCAGGAAAAGCCATGGCAAAAGCAGGAAAAGTTTAGGCAAAAAGCAGGACAGCCATGGCAAAAGCAGGAAAAGCCATGGCAAAAGCAGGAAAAGCCATGGCAAACCCATGCCAAAAGCAGGAAAATCCGTGCTAAAAGCAGGAAAATCCCAGCTAAAGGCAGGAAAATCCACGCCAAAAGCAGGAACAGCCATGACAGAAGGAGGAAAAGTCATGGCAAAAGCAGGAAAAGCTGTGCCCAAAGCAGGAAAAGGCAGGGCAGAAGGAGGAAAAGCCATGCCAAATCATTGCCAAAAGGAGGAAAAGCCATGGCAGAAGGAGGAAAAGTCATGGCAAAAGCAGGGAAAGCTGTGCCAAAAGCAGGAAAATCCATGCCAAACCCATGCAAAAAGCAGGAAAAGCTGTGCCAAATCCGTGCCAAAAGGACAGAAGAGCCGTGCCAAAAGGATGGAAAAGTCGTGGCCAAACCTGTGCCAAAAGCCAGAAACGCTGTGCCAAAGCTGTGCCAAAAGCAGGAAAAGCCCCACCAAACCCATGGCAAAAGCAGGAAAAGATATGCCAAACCCATGCCAAAAGCAGGAAAAGCTGTGGGCAAAGCAGGAAAAGATGTGCGAAACCCGTGCCAAAAGCAGGAAAATCCGTGCCAAAAGCAGGAAAAGCTGTGCCAAAGCCATGCCAAAAGCAGCCAAACCCGTGCCAAAGCCATGCCAAAAGCAGGAAAATCTGTGCCAAAGCCGTGCCAAAAGCAGGAAAAGCCGTGCCAAAAGCAGGAAAATCTGTGCCAAACCCATGCCAAAAGCAGGAAATGCCGTGCCAAAAGTAGGAAAATCTGTGCCAAACCCGTGCCAAAAGCAGGAAAAGCCATGCCAAACCCATGTCAAAAGCAGCCAAACCCATGCCAAACCCATTCCAATCCCATACCAACCCCATGCCAGCCCCGTGCCACCCCCAGGCCGGCCAGCCAGCCCGGCCCTGCGCCGCGCTCACCAGGATCTTGGAGGTGTAGGCCGAGTTGATGGCCACGCCCTGCACGATGAGGTCGAGCGTGCGGGGCAGGATGGCCTCGGCGTCGGGGAGCTGGCGGAAGTGCGTGTCCCCCACGAAGGCCTGCACCACCGTCATGCGGTTCATGGTCAGCGTGCCCGTCTTGTCCGAGCAGATGGCCGTGGCGTTGCCCATGGTCTCGCAGGCGTCCAGGTGCCGCACCAGGTTGTTGTCCTTCATCATTTTCTGCAGGCAGCGGCAAGGTGGTGATTTAGAATGAGAGTATTGGTCTCATGTGGGAGCCCAGAGTGTTCCTCTGGCTTCCCTGGGAGGTTTAAGACCCCCCTGGCAGGGTCCCCAAAGACCCTCGAATGAGACCCAGGTGTCT
>JAOTQP010000619.1:2712648-2725042 GCA_026413545.1 Cichladusa arquata
CTAATAACTTTACAGTTTAATGTGTGGAGATGTATGGAAAAATCCATGAACATACCTACTACACCTCAATTTTTTAAAATTATTTGGTAAGAAATTTCCAAATATCCATAATCCCCAAAAATGTTTAAAGTTTTGTTTTTTTGGTTTTTTTTTTTTTTTTAAGAAGATCTTACTATATTGAAATAGTTGGAATTATGAATGGTTAACGAAAATGCCAGGAATTTTCTGTTGGCTAAATAATATATATATATGTAATTATTGAGACAATTTTTTTTGTCTAATTAAATTTTTAAAAGTCAAGATTAATGCAAGTATTTCATGAATAAAGAATAAATAAATCTCAAAGAAAGAAGCATATTCTGCACTTTGCACACCTCCCAAAGGCTGTTCCTGACAGGAACATTGTGTCTCCCAACAATCAGAGAGCTGTTCTTGCTTGGGATGCAAATATATTCTCCCAAAAGAAAAGAACTTTCACCTGGCTGCCACATCCATGTTCCCACTACCAGCAATAGATTTGCATCAATTCTTGCAGAGCAGCTGTTGTGCTAAAATCTTATTTTCTGTCCTTTCACTTTTGTAGAATGTCATTGTTTCTTTTGGCTTCTCTATATTATGGGTGTCTAATACATCATTATCTACCTGCTCTGCCTTTCAGCTGCAATCAAATTGTCTGTACTCTTTGTGTTTTATTTCATTTTCTCCTTTAGGTTTTATCCAACAGCCCATTTGTCTCAAAAGCTTTCCCAGCTCACATTCATAAGTTGATGAATATTTACTAACATATAGACCAACATACTTTTATTTTATTTTCTTTGGGAAAAGGGAGTGAATGTGGAAGGGAGTGAATGTTTTGTGATTTTCTGTGACATCTCTTCCTTTGGTTCAAGGTTTGCCACCACATCCTGCCACGCTCTGTGCAAATGCACCAAATCACAGCCAGAGCAGCACTAAAAACTCCTCCTGGAATTCCAGATATTCATGCAGAACAGGCAAAAGGAGCCTTTAGTCCCTCAGCACCCATCAAGCAGCAAATAAAAAGTTGGTGTTAGATCCTCACAATAACAGCTCCAGCTGGGACTTTTCCACTGGTGCTGAAAATCCCTCATCTAAACACTAATTGTGGTGTCTTCTTAATCAGGCACATCACACCCAGCCAGCAGGAGTCACACCCAGCCAGGAAATTAAAAGAAGAAATACCTCTCTAATTAAAACTGGAATTATGAAAGCGAGAGCTGCACAGAAAAGTTCAGATCAGTGTTTTTGGTGTTTGGAGTCTCTGTTTCATCACTCATCCTTGATGTCCAAGATCAATGTGCTCCAGCTCCAAGTGCCATCAAAGTATTCCCAAAATGCAAATTCTGCTCTGAGAGTGGATCTTTGCAGTCCCCATCACAGCTCACAGGCAAAAATGTACCAAGCCTGATTTTATTTCCATGTGGAAACAGGAATAATGAGCAGAAAGGTTTGCTCAAACAGCAGAAAAGTTGCTCTCAAGCTGAAGGGATGCAAAATCAGCTCACCCAGCAACTTAATCTTGGAAAGCAGTAAAAAGAGCTATATTTAATGATGCCATTGTTCAGTTGGAATAATTTGTGTTTAATTTCTCAGGGAAATTTAAATCTTTTATGCCAAGCACTGCTATTATTCCCTTTTTATATTTTTATCAATGGTTCAATTGCCCCTTAATCAAAAGACAATGCAGGAGGGAATATTTCTCATTCAGCAGAGCATCTTGACTAATTTTATGGTCCCATATGTGATCCCTCTGAACAGAAGTTCACACAAAGAGCAATTTACAGCACACACGTAGCTGGAGAGCTAAAAATAGAATATGCAAAACTCAGTCTTGGCAGCAGAACCCTGACAATGCCCTTTGGGTTTCAGCTGATATTCACAATTTGATTAAACATGCTCTAAGAATGAGTGCACGAGCGTGCATTCTGTATTAGCAGGAAGGAAAATAATTCTGTATATTTATCCTGGAAACAACTCCCTGAGGTATTTTTTACTGTATTTATTTGGGATGCAAAAACGGGCTATGGAACAATATCTTGTATCTTAAAGTTCAGCTTCATCTTGTTATAAACTGTGAATAAAATGAAATCCCCTGAGGTTGGAGCTGTGGTTCTTGTGGAGTCCATATTGCAAAGCTTTAGCTCATAAGATCCAAAAGATCACCATTAATTTTAAACAGATGAGTTCAAGCAGTTGCTGATCTGCATCCAGAGGATTTCACCCCTATATCAGTTTAGAATCAGCCTCTGTGCAAAGCTAAAAAAGCACTGAAATGGTGAAATATTGACTCTCTTTAATAGGCACAGAGAACTAATTCCAGCAAGGAGCAATGAAGCCAAGCCAGAGTAAGAAGAAAAAAAAAATCAAAATTATATTAAGACCATTTTAGAACTAGTATTGACCAGTAATGTTTCAGTAAACCACAAGAAAAAGACAGACTATTAAATCTAATACTGCAGTTGGGAAAGTCTGGTGATTCCCCATTTGCTCTGGGATTCAGAAGGGGTGATCTGGTGTGGAAGCTGAGCAGAAGCACTTTGGCACTGGCTTTGATCTCCAAATGAACAGCAAACTATAAAACTCTGTCTAAGCCTCTGCCAGTCCCATCTGACTGAAAAGCCAACTGCTGCTCCCTGGGAATGAGGAGAATTCTGCTGGCACTGGGAATGTTCCCCCAAAGCCTTCCCAAGGTCACATTCCATGTCTTGTCTTCATCCTGAGTATTCAGGGTGTTGAATTCTCTTTCTCCAGGAGCAAGCACCTAAGCTGACTTAGGCTGCAACAACATTTAAATAACCAAGGAGTATTTTCCTCTCACCAGAAATCAAATGTTGCATTGATTTGTGAGAGCAGGAATTACCCAGCAACAGCAAACTGTTCTTGCTGCTTTAGAAGTGCACAAAGGAAATTCAAGGAGCTGCTGCCATAAAATATCCACTCTGAGTTATCACACACTATTTATTTTCTCAGATTGTCTTCTAAAAGACCACTTTTAAAACATGAAGTACATGCCTGACTTTATTCTGCAGCTCAGCACAGACCTATAAAAAGGACAATACATATATTCATAAACTAAAAAGAAAAAAAAATCTATTTGTTCAGCAGCGTTAACATTCAGCTTGACCTTTCAAAGAACAAATCTATTGGAATTGCAAAAATTTTCAGCCTCTTAATTAGCTCTGTACAGAAGAATCCAATGCCACAAGCAAACAGGATATTTCCATTCTGGCCTCCTGTACAGAGTGAATAAAATACTTCAGGATGTAACTCACTTGAAACCAGAATGAATAAAGGTCATTAACCTCGCTGATTTAACCAATCCAATTTGTGCTCTTTGAGCATTAATTGAAATTTCTTAGATGCACAAAAATCATTTTGCACATACGAAGGCTCAGTGAAAACCAGATGTGTTACCACACATTTGTGTTCCCAAATTTATCTGCACCAGAACTGGGCCACCCCAATCTAATGACAGCAGGAGTATTTTCAAATGTCTCATGGTCTTAGACAAATCCCTGTACTTGAAAAAAAAACAAGAAAATATACAGTTTTTAGAGCACCTGTTCTCATTTTGAGGATGCCAACAGTCACGTTGAATTCATTATGAGCTTCATTATGAAATTAATGCTTCATAATCAACAACAAGGCGTTAAGGAATTAACACTTCTCAAAAAAAAAAAAAACAACCAAAAAACCCCAAAAATTACATCTCTTTCTGCTCGGCCTCACTTAACCGCCCGAAGAAAAATATCCTCACCAGAATTTTTGTAGTGTAAGCGCTGTTGATAGCAATGGCGTTGACCAGCAGCTCCATGGTTTTGGCAGGGATGGAGTCGGGGTCGGGGATCTCCTTGTAGTGCACGTCGCCCACGTAGGCCTGCACCACGGTCATGCGGTTGGTGGTCAGCGTGCCCGTCTTGTCCGAGCAGATGGCCGTGGCGTTGCCCATGGTCTCACAGGCGTCCAGGTGCCGCACCAGGTTGTTGTCCCTCATCATTTTCTGGGGGGAAAACCCACCAAAACTCAAATTAGAAACGCGTCGCGGTCGGTTTTTAGACGTAAGAAGCAAAGCCGCGCACGGTCGGTATCGCCGGGGAGAATGGGATGTTCTCCAGACCAGAGCTTTGGTGGGGGCCAACAACCCCAAACCCAGCTACAGACAACCAAGCTGGGCCCATCCCTGAGATAAACTCAGAGTTGCAGTAGGTTTGCATTTTAAGGAAGAGCTGGAACAGCAAAGATGCGCTAAAGGAGCCAGAGACAACAGTGTTTTTTAAATGTTATCGTTATAGCAAACATTTGGGGGTTTTTTTCTTAACACTGCTTGGAATGCCAGGATATTATCTGGCAGCATGCAGATGGACCACACATTTTGGGGGAAAAGCAAAAGGGAAAGAGAAAGTGAAAATAAAAAGGTGTCAGAGGAAGGACATCAGGAGAATGAGAAAACATTTTCAAAGCATCTACATTCTTCATTAGCAAAACCCCATTTTGAGACTTGCTCCTTTTTCCTAATAATTGTGACATTTGGCTACATAGAAGCCAAGAGGTTCCTTCCTAAACTTCCTAAGTTAATTTGTTTACATGCCAAATGGAAATAAACTTTACACCATCCTCATCTAAGATTCCCAGAATGTTTAAATCATCTGATTAAATTGCTCAAGTAATCCCCAAGTCCAGGATGTTAATCCTCTTTAATTTCCTACTAGAACCATTTATATTGACTTCAAAGAACTGCAGGTGCATTTAAGAAAAGTACCTGAAAGCTTCAGTGAAACTCTCAATTTCTCTGAGAAACCCCAGTTTCTCTGAGAAGTGTTCCTGAAGACTTCAAATCCTTGTCAAAACTTTGTACAATTGCACAAGAAAATTTGATACAAAATTATTCTATATCAAAAGACTGGACTATTTTCAGAGTACATTCTGCTCAACAAACTCCTTGGAAATTAAGTAGGTATTTCTCCTGCTTGATATTACTGCACTGTGCAGTTTGAAGGAGATGTGTTGGAAGATGTATTCGCATTTTTGTTAGAAACACTTTCAATATAAATTTTCTTTAAAGCAATTTCATGAGCATTTTGAGTACATAATTTTCAGACCATTTTTCATCCATCCGATAAAATCTGAGGACCAACTCAGCAGTGAACTCAAGCAAACAGAACTTTTCTCCCTGGGTTATTTTGAATGTCTCTTACCTTCACAGAATAAGCCAGAGAAATAGTGACAGCAAGTGGGAGTCCCTCAGGAACAGCAACCACGAGCACAGTAACACCAATAATGAAGAATTTAACAAAATACTGAACGTAGACAGGAGTGCACTCAGGCAACCACTGCTTCTTGTTGACCACAAAGGTGTCAATGGCAAAATACAGTACCAAGATGATGACAGTGATGGCAGACATCACCAGACCTGGGAGGAGAAATCACAGTTACCATAAACCCAAACACCACTGAGAACATGAGCAATCAGAAATTGGGATTTGATAGGAAATTATTTCTTTCTTTGTGACACTTTTTACAGGTACTGACAACAATAATAAACTGTACAATGAAGAAAAACCATTGCCATAATATATTTACAGCAATCATACATTCCAGTGCACAAGAAATTCTAGGGAATTCATTTTTAAGTACTTACTGCTGCCTTTAAAGCTTCCCAGGCAGTGCAGGAGTTCTGCTGTCACTCAAGATAAGTTTATTCAATTTAGCACATTACTTTGCCTGGTACAACATTTATCTGTCTTTTTAACCCCCATCTTTTACAAACTACTTGTCTATCCATATTTAAACACCTTTCTTCTAAGTAAGTATATCTTTAGAGGCTTGAGCAAAGCAGTCTCCCACAGTTTATGTTGCTGTATAAAATACTGTAGAAAAGCCCTACAGATGTGTCTGGGTGCATATAAAGAGGCAAATTATCCACAGGACAGTTTTTCACTGGGTTTGTTTAAAATATGACTAATACTGCTCTTTCCAAGGTGTCCCTTTTCAAAGGAGCATCTGCAGAGTGTGATTTTCATGAGCAGAGGTTCCAAAGAGACAGAAACACCAATAAATATTTCACAGAATTGACAAAATATCCCAAGCATTCCATCCACTCTTCCAACAGCACAGGCTGCTGGGATAGCAGTCCTGCTCCACAGTTTTGTCCCTGGGTTTGAGTATATAAATAAAATTTCCATTATAACCTCAGCTTTGCTTGCTCTGACCAGCCCTGTCTGGCAGGGTTGTGTGAAGCATTTAAACCTGCCTTTTGGAATAAATTAATTTCTCCCTAATGAGATCATAGAGTAGAAGGAGAATGCTGTGAATCTCATGTCTTGACTGCAGTTTTTAAAAAAATTGGTACAGCTGAAGGATGCTAAGGTTGACAGGAAACAGATGAGTCAGGGAGATCATTCTGTGCCAGAGGATAAAGGAAAACCCATTAAAATACTGTACAGGCAAATACTCCTGACAATGCAAGACATCCCCATAGATTGCTCAAAGCCAAAGAAAAACCAAATGAGGCAATGATTAATTAATTTAATTCCTGTTCCTTGCCACATTCTGGTCAGAAATCCCTGCACAATTACTTTAAGGGTAACACTCACGTGCCTGCCAAAATACCAGAGAGAGCAGGAGTGAAGGCAGTGCAGAAAGGTATTGAATCCAAGGAATTAATCAGGGAAAAGCTGGAGGAATATGAATTGGGGCAAGGCATTAAATTGGATATCAGGGGTGATTATCCCAGACTCAGTCACACTCTGTTCAGGCAAAGGGAATTGGCATCAGCGGGTTGTGTGACCAACTCCAGTGATGAACTTAAAAAGGGATGGGAAGGGGAAAAACCAGACTGGGGATGAAGGCTGAGGGAGATAGAACAGATGTAAAGGATCTTGTAGGGCTCAACCAAGGAGCTGAGATCAAAATCTCTTTAACACCACGAGAAAAACAAACCTAAGGAACTTTAGGCCCTTATGGAAGATTTCCACTCTCTACCTACATGTTGGAGAATGCTGCTCCCAACACCAGATGGTTCTGGATACAGGAGCCAAAGATGTGTCGTGCTTGGGGAGAAGGAAGGAGTGTGGGTATTTGGGGAGAACAGAATGATTTTGGAATCCAGGAGAGGGAAATACTGTGTGAGGGATATTTTGAGATGGTATTAGAGATTCTGAAACCGTGTACTCCCAAGTTCTGAGGGGAGAGGAAATTAAATACATAATTACTGCACTTGGGAATATTAACTCTGAGAAAAGCTGCATTTCATTCTGATTCAAATATTCATTACAATCCAAGTTGCCCAAAGCTCCTTGACATCCACAGCTGATTTTTAGGAGAATAAAAGATCTTCAGCACCACACGCTCTCCTTAGAACACCTTTGTGACGACCCATTTCCAAATTTTGCACTCACAAGGAGTCTGTCCCCTTTCAGAACCAGCTCCCCAGCTCTCTGCCTCCTGTGACCCCGAGGGGTTTGATGTCACCCAGCCATACCTGCTTTGCCAATCTGCACTGCCAGCTTGGTCAGCTTTCCCTGCAGGACAGACTTTTCCTTCTTGTGCATGTTGGATTTCTTCTTGTCCTTGTCGTCTCCCTCTCCCCCTTCGGCGCTCTTCAGCGGCTGCATCTCCATGGCAGCAGCCCCGTCCTGCTGCTTGGCTGGCAATGAGAGCACAGCTGTTACTGCACAGCTCCATCCCTCCTTCTCTCCACAGCTCTTACTGCACAGCTCCATCCCTCCTTCTCTCCACAGCTCTTACTGCACAGCTCCATCCCTCCTTCTCTCCCTGCTCACCCCTCTGAGTCCAGCCAGCACCACGGGCACCATCTCTGCCAGGGCACCCGAGCCCTGGAGACTCAGTGGGGCTCAGCAGGGCACAGCACATCCCTCAGGACACCTGGGGATTTGGGCTGGAATACCACTTGGATTTGGTTTATCCCTCGTTCTCACCCCCCCACGACGCTCTGGGCCATACACATTTATGTCACTGAATGTCTTGCAGGTGGCTTGGCAGGTGACAGCATCAGCACTGCAGGATTCCCTGGAACAGCAGAGCTCAGGTGCTCTGGCAGATCCGTATTTCTCTGGATTTTGGGGTGTCATTAGAATGCAATGCCCCCTCATATTTCCAGTGCAAACATTTTGAAGGCAATGTGGCTGCACAGGTGGCCTGTGTGCCACCTCCCTGGCCTGCAGGGCCACCTTGGTGACCAGAACACCCCACTCTGCCACGGACTGTTCCAGAAAATCCCTGGGTTATAAAGTTCCCTCAGCATTCCATGCTCGAGTAACTCAACCCTTGGGTCTGGTGGTGGTGGCATCACCATTCCCCCAAAAAACCACACACGGTTTCAGGGCTGATCCCCCCTTTCCTGACAGAATGCCAACAGAAGGAAGCTTTATTTTTACGTGTTTCTGAGAGGCAATGACATTGCAGTGGATACATGTGCATGTGTCTGGTTTGTACTGAGCACAATAAATAAAATAGGATGAGGTGAAACAGCTTTGCTTTCATGAAGAGATTGTACAAGACTTGTTTGACCTGGAAATCTAATTTATCTACCTAGCCTGAATGCTTATTATTTAATAGAATTTTATTTAGTACTTCTGTACCATGACCCACTGAGTTTCTCTATCCAGTTTCTGAGCCATCACCTTTGCTATGTTCAATATTATCTGAGAAGATAAAATTATCCTTTCATTTGGTGTAACCCAAAGAATTCTTGATAGCTGTGTCTTGTAATAAAAAGGGAACCATGACTTTGCTTCAGAGAAAGCAAAATACTGATTCCAATTTCTCCCTGACATTGTATATTAAATAAGACACTCCTATGACTCTCAGTCTTCCTGTTGTTTATCCTCATAAAAGGCTTTTGCAATGCTAGATAACACCTTGGCTTTAAGGTTTCCTTTTTTTATTGCCTTGCCTTTTCCCTGCAAATGAAGAGATGTCCAGACAATGCCATCAGACACCAGAGATGATGAGACATAAAAACACTGGGCTGGAAAATCACTAACAGTACGTGGGATACACAACTTGCACAGGAAAAATTAACTCAAATGAGCTTTGTGAGATGAAAGCAACATCTATAAATGGTTCATTTAAAAACACTCCTCTCCTAAATCTCTGCAGCTTGTGGAGGTGACATTCTCCTTGCTGGGTTTTTGGTTGGGGTTGGTGTTTTGGGGCTGTTTTGGACATTCTGCATGAGCAATAGGGGCCAGTTTCACACACAGGCACAGATCACAGGCTCTCACTGCACTTGGGGACAGGACTGAGCTACATGCTAACACCACAATCCACAACCTCCTGAACAGGAAAGAACATTACCTTTGTTCTGGTTGTTCTCCATATTCCCATCCTGCATCTTGCCTAAATGATGAAAAATTCCAACAGACAACAGACAGTAAACAACCTTCAGCCGAGACAGAACACGAAAATGGGATTTTGTATCAATGGGAGACAAAAGCCATGAGCACACCACGGGCACCTGGGCACCTCCCCTGCACTCACAGAGGGACCAGCCAGCCCAGTGGGCACATCCAAGGAATTCCAGCCAAGCTCAGGGCTGGCACACCCTCAGTGCTAATTATCAGCACGTATTTTTGAGGAATCTGCATAAAGGCAGAGGGGGAAACTAATGAAGTGGATTTGGTGGGAAGATGAGTTGGAATAATATTCCTGAGCTGATGTTTCAGAGGGCTGGGACTTGAAAACTCTGACATACACCATTATAGAGCATGACTTTCTTAATGTATTCCAGAATTAAATTAATCACATTACTAAATTGAGAAAAAATAGAAACAATAGTGTAAATAAATCTAAATAAATAAAAATGTACATCAGATTTTTAAATTACGTCTTCCTCACTTGGTTGTACTTATCAGCAAATTTCTTTTGGAAATGCAAGTGCCAGGTCACCTAAATTCAGATTTATCCTGAACACAGATTTACCAAGTGCCTCTTTAATTTCCATATTGACATTTTATCCACAAACAGTTTTACCACAGCCAAGTCCTTATTCCTTTGTGCTTTTTTTTTAACTGGAAATGTCATTTGAAAGTGTGAATGAAAAATGGCGAAATGGACAAATCACATAGAAAACTTTGGTATCCAGAATAACAACTAAATATTTTCAAATGTATTCAAAATTTTTTGATGGGATCCCTTATGAAACTTTCACAGTAATTATATGAATTTATGGCAAAGACTACAACAAATATTATTTCAGAATGGATGATAGTATCTTTTGGTAGTTATGTTAAATTCACAATAAAAAATGATGCTAAGGAAAATTAAGTTTAAACACCATTACAGGATTGTTGACACATTCTAATAAGAAATATCATCTGAATTTATTAAAAAATGTGCCAGCAGGTACATCTTGTTCTTCTGACTGCTATGTGGATTCATTTTTCCACTCTGCTGTGAATAAATAATAACAAAATGGAAAAGCTAAGATGCATCTCTTGCATGTTGGTCTTTGCACTAAGTGGGAGAGCCAAAGTGACCAACTCAGCCCTGTATTTGTCAAAAATAGATCCCAGTGTCACACTGGGAAAATCCAAAGCCCAGAAGCAGAGCCAGGGAAAGGACATCTCATGACCTGAAATCATCTCAGAGCTCAGGTGAACTACTGCAGCAGACCCCTGACCATTGGCTGCTTCTCTGTATTTCCAATTCTATTCCCACCCTGGCAGTAACAGCACTTTGAAAAATTCAGAATCCACCTTCCAGAGCTTTGCTCTTTGCACAAGAGATGAATCCACGAACCTGAGCAAAACCAAGCTCGTTTTCCCAGTGAAATTCCCTAGAAAACCTTTGCCTGTGGGGCACAGTTGGACTCGGTACCTGCCTGGTGGATGTTTTTCTTAGAAGGGCTTTTAATAACGTTACTGGAAGACATAAAATATCTCTGGAGATTGGGATTTCTGGCTGGAGCATAAAGCCTTCCCTAAGAACTGGAAGGCATTAATTTAGAGCAGGCAGTCTGCTCGATTTCCTGCTCTAGAGATCCTTCTGCAGAGTGCAATTCCAAACCTTGGATGGCAAAAAATTGAATATTCAACTTTCAAAAATATTAAAATCACCAACAAATCGTGACTGGCAAACACATCACAGAGATTATTTTTCTCTGTAAATTAAAATACATACTTTTAGGACACTTATTTACTATTTAATAGCATTATTATCATAATAAATTACACTAACAATTGACTGGCTACCTGAAAACAGCAGTACACAGAACAAACAATCATTAACAACAGTTTAAACTCAGGTATTAAAAAAATACATTCTTAATATTCCTAATCTACTGCATTCAGGTTATTGAGGGGGGGAAGTCATCACAGGGAGTTAGAGTTCAGTTATTTAGACAGAATAACAGAGAAAAGGTAATTGAGGTAATCAAGATAAAGAAAAGGAAGCTATAAGCTATTTATATCCTCCTGTTCCAAATAATTTTAAGGCTGCACTTTGCTATAAAATATGAACAAGGAAATGAAGGCAGAAAGAAAGGTGATAGAATCACCACTGCTGAGAGATCCTTCCTCCTTCCAGGTAACAAATGCTCCCCCATCCTTTGCTCCTCTGCATTGTTTAGGATCATCAAAATGATGAGTATTTATTGAGATTTTGCTGGCATAATGTGAAAAAATTATTTTAAATTTTTTTTCATAATTCTGAAAATATTTTCCTCTTTTCTGTTTGGAATAATAAATAAAATAAATGTTGTTTGGGCTGGAGAAATCCAGCTGAGTTTGTCACTTTTCTAAGCAAGGATGAAAAATCAGAAATTTTAGAATAGCATTCCTAACACCACCTGCATTCTACAACTGATCAGAAAGTTCTGAATTTAAATATAAATATTTTTCACATGCCTTTGCCTCATTACAATTCCTAAATTTTGGAAAGGACTCATGGCACCTTTACTGACTAAATTCTTACTATAAAAGTCAAGGATTTCACCAAATAAAATTCCCAAGAAAAGCCTCCCCTTTACCTGCTGCTGCCTTGAGGAAGAGCCAATGACACAGAATAACAAAGTCCTAGCACTATTTTGGAAATCATTTCCCTCATTTGGAAATTATTTCCAAATTGGAAGAAGTGCTTGAAATCAACCAAAGAAAATAATGGAATTGTGTTCTAAGTGCTGAGAGGGAACCGTTCTGTTAAACAGGAAGTTTTAGATAATTCTTCTATGCATTCAATAAGTAATTTCAGAAACGTATTAAAATGTAAATAAAAATGTATTAGAATTGAAAAATAATATTTTTTAAAATTTCAAGCTGCAAATTGCTTTGCAGGAGCTGAAGTAGCTCAGTACCTGCACAGGGATTAGCTGTAGATGTAAAATATTCCAGCAGACATTTCTGTGAGTCTGGTAAGA
>JAOTQP010000619.1:2748248-2769549 GCA_026413545.1 Cichladusa arquata
GGGGGGGTTGGTCTCTTTCTCCAGGCAGGACTGACAGAACCAGAGGACACAGTCTGATTTGTGCCAAGGGAAATGCAGGTTGGATATTAGGAAACAGTTTATTACTGAAAGGGTGATAAAGTATTGGAATAGTCTGCCTGGAGAGGTGATGGAGTCGCCATCTCTGGATGTGTTCAAAAAAAACCTGGATGTGGCACTCGGTGCTGTGGTGTCCAGTTGAGGTGTTGGGCTGGATTTGACTCGATCTTGGAGATCTCTTCCAACCTTGTGATCTGTTATTTATAATTATTTATAAATTTAAATTTAT
Organism: Cichladusa arquata; assembly: GCA_026413545.1. NCBI lineage: Eukaryota > Metazoa > Chordata > Aves > Passeriformes > Muscicapidae > Cichladusa > Cichladusa arquata. The sequence continues at coordinate 2,748,556 of JAOTQP010000619.1, forward strand.
TTATATTTATTTATTATTATTTATCCATCCTTGCATGACCCCAGGAAAACACCAGAGCTGACCCTGGAGGAACAGAACAGCACCTGTGAGGCAGGAAACACCAACCCCACACCAGGAGGATTCCTGGGCTCAGGTGGTCCAGGGCAAATCCTTGCCTCCCCCAAAGCATGTGGGACACCTCAGTGCTGGTGTAGGTGAGTCAGGGGTTTCTGGGTTTTTCAGAGAGAAATCAGAGTGCAGAGATTGAATTAAAGCCTGGGATGGATTGAAGTATATTAAGCCACTCACACATAAGGTAGAGGTGTAAGTTTAAGTTTTAAGATAAGTAAGTAAGTCAGTAAGTTTTAGTATGAGCTCTAGTGCTTTTAGTGAGTGAAAGATTTAAATGCCAAAGTAGAAATGTGAGTTCTAGTGAAGGCTGAAAAACATGCTGATGTTTTCAGTGGAGGCTCCAGGACTGTAGTTGTAGATGGTACTTAGACATAATAGAGCTATAGTAAAAATACTGCTTACATTTTTTAGATAAAACAAGATAGATTGTATGCATAGTCTATGTGTAACCTGGTGTCTAAGAAACTGGAATTCTAATAGGTTAAAGAGTGGTGGTCCAACTTTGTGTCTTAGCTTGTTAAGAAGATTCTATATAAGAGTATGTATTAGGAAAAATTAGTGCTTTTTGCCATTTCTTCTTGCCATCTGCTTTTGTACCTTCTGCTTTTCCTGCCATTGTTTTTCTGCTTGTCTTTTAAGACCAATGTGCTTTGTAATAAATAACCTTTTTAGCAACTATTAAAATAGCCCAACAAAACTAGTGCCCAGGGCCCAGAGGTTAGTAACCTCCCATTTGGTGGTGTGAGGAGTGGGGAGCATGTCCTGGGAGCAGGGAGGGAATGCTGAGATCCCCAGCCTGGCTCACCAGCCCCTCCTGAGTGGCTCCTGCAGCTCCTCGGGACGAAAGCGATGCTGGCTCAGCCATGCCCACTGCACATCCTGACTCACCTTTCCCTGCAGGTGTCTCCTTACAGCTGCTGGGCAGCTCCTGCCTCTTGGTTAACTCATCAAAGTTTCATTTCCCCTTCAGCTGCTGAGAAACACGAGCCCCTCCCGCGGAGCAGGGCTGCTGGTGCTGTTATTAATTACCTCGGGTAATTTGCAGGGCCCTGTGCTCAGTGGCACTGGGACAGATGGGCTCCAGCCAGCAGGAAGTGCCTGCAGCATCCTCCAGCATCCCAGCTCCTCTGACACCTCCCAAGGCAGGGAAGATGTTTTTTCACAGGATTTGCTGCCTTTTTGTGACCCCAAAGAAGTTTGGGCAGCACAGGTGAGGGATCAGCCTCCAGCACAAACCAAAGCCGGGCACTCTGAGCAGCACCAGGGGGCTGCCAAAAGGAAGGATTCAAACTAAAAATCAGAGAATCAGGGGATCATTAAGGTTGGGAAAAACCTCTAAGATCTTAGACCTCTAAGAATCCAACTTTTAACCCAACACTGCCGAGTCCCTCACGTCCCCAAGTACCACATCTGCATGTTTTTGAATGCTGCCAGGGATGGTGACTCCATCACTCCCCTGGGAGCCTCTTCTAGCTCTTGACAAGCCTTCCATGGAGAAATTTTTCCTAATATTCCAGCTAAACCTCCCCTGGAACCCTGCAAGGCCATTTTCCTCTTGTTCCCTGGGAGCAGAGCCCGACCCCCCAACTGTCCCCTCCTGTCAGGGAGTTGTGCAGAGCCAGAAGCTCTCCCTGAGCCTCCTTTTCTCCAGGCTGAGCCCCTTTCCCAGCTCCTCCTCATGGGATTTTTACCAAAGGCACCCACAATTTGCATCATGCCCCAAAACTCAACCTCATACATGAAGGGGAAATTCCTTGGGCATCACTGACAAGGATTTGGGGCAGAAATTTTTATCTGATGCAGCTTCAGGCAGCAGCACAAAAATCTTTAAGGAGAAGCTCAAAGAATGGAAGGAACAATGTGAGCAGGGCCTGTTTCCCAAGGCAGAACATTTGTGCTCAGTGGTGGGGCAGCTCCAGCAGCTCAGCACGGGACTGGAGCTCTCCAGCACGGCTGGGGCAGCGCAGGGAGAAGCTGCAGGGATTTTCAATAATCCCAAGCACATTTACAGGGATGTGCAGCATTCCTGAGTCTGGAATGATGCCCTGGACCTCACTGCCAGCAGGGCACACAGAGGACAGCTCCTGTCACAGCTCCTGTCCCGTGTTTATGGTGTGTGTAAAATACACCTGAGGAGCCTCCAAAGGCAAGGAGAGGCTGGAACTCCACGAGCTGCTTTTTCTCTAAGATAAAATCTGTCCACTTAGACACCATAAGGCTGAGGAACACTGTCTAAAGCACCCATGGTCATCCTTATTTTCCTGATGGAAATGCTGGAATTCAGACATCAGTCATTCAGACTCTTCCATTTTTGTTAATATCCTTTCCTTTAAGAACCACAAACAAGGATAAATTATGCAGATGATTTTATTATTTCCTCTAAGTCTTGGTGAAATTACTCACCCACTCAGTCTCATCTAAAAACCAAAGTATATTCATCTTTAATAATGAGATTTATTTCCTGGTAAATCATTTAGAAATCCTGGAAAATGACATCCAGTGTCCAGCTCAAAGTAAAAGGTTTCCCTTCTCCTTTGACCCAGCCATCACTCTGAATCCTGCACAGGAAAATTTTGGGGCTGAAAGGCAGAAATGAACAAACTCTTCAAATGAGGGAGAGAAAGAGAAAGGCCAGGAGACAATGGAGAAAAGTGATGAAATTGGGTTGTAAGAGTTCTGCAGAGATAAGATGAGAAAGTGCATGGGAATAACAAAGATGTGGGGAAATGGGGCTGAGCCTCTGAGGCAAGAGGTTTGCTCTGCAAAACTACTCTAAATTCTAAGGATGCATAAGAAGGTGCAAGAGGGGGCCTCCTTTTCTTTTCCAAGTCAGCTGCTCTACTCAGAAAAGTTATTTTAATTGTTGCTGGGGGGGCTCTGGGCTGGCTCGTGGTGGCCAGATGGCACAGGCAGCAGAGAGCACAGCGAGGGCAGCACAGGACATCTGCCCCAGCAGCACCTGAGCTGGACATGCCTCCCCTGCTGCTCCACTTTGCACGTTGGCTTTTCATCATGGTAAACACACCAGCTTCATCTCCTGAATATTATTGTTTTATTCCTCCCCCGAGTCCTGTGACAGCAATGAAAGAGCACTGCAGATGAAGGTAATTTAAAACATCATTTCTGTGTGAGGATATAAAACACCCAAGGATGTGGAGAAGAACCAATGGGGAATAAAAAACATGAATGGAAATAGAAGCTCAGTAGGACTGCAGATTTCACATATTCCCAGCACATCTTCTTCTTCTTCATCCTCCCATCTTCTGTTCTGTGTGGCAATAAAAGTCACAGACTGGCTGGGTTCAGGCTCATTTCTCCACACAAGTATAAATATTTTATTTAAGTGCTTTTCTAGGTCAAAGCTGTGCACTACAACTTTGCTTGACCCGAGTGTTTAGAAACAGATGTGCAGATTTGGGTTAAATTTACATACAAATATTGCACACAGGTTCAGGAAATATTGTGAAAATTTACTGATGCTTCCAGCACTTGAGTAATTTCTTAAGGTTATATTTTCCAAAAGTTTTCACGAAAATTTGTGGGAGAATGAAAGTGACTGCACAGAAAACATTTTCTACAGTGTCGTGCAGTATATTAAATTCATTTATGATTTAATTTGGCATTGTTGCCTCTTTGGAGGGAGAAAAAGAACGCAGAATTGGAGAAATGCCACTTAATGAATTTTCTCTGTTCCTTATCTACATCTGCCAGTTCCTGCACACTGAATATAAAGCTATTTTTTCAATTAATGCCTGGAAAAATGTATTTCTCTGACAGTCATCTCCACTGCAACCAAATGGAGCATGACAAACACAGAATGATTCTGATGCTGCAAAAATAGCAAAAGCACAGCACTACTAACACAACAATGGGGGGAAAAAAAACCATAAAACTTTTAAGAGAATGTTTGAAATTGGCTCAAATTAGGAGCTGAAGAATAAAGAATTTACATTTGCATTAATTGGACAAATAAGGAGTCATTGCTTATTAAATTCCTTCTGTGCCTTTTCTGATGCAGCCAGAAAAGGAGATAAAAATTTCAAATAGCAAAACCTGTAAATGATGGTATTTTAAAAATCAAATGTGAGATTTGTTCAGCATGGAGAGGAAAGGCTTCCAGGGATGGTGTGGAAATGAAGGGAGAGAGGAAAGGCAACTATTTTGGTTAGAGATCATTAAAAATTAGGTATGACACACCTGAGTTCATCCTGTGAGAACTCAGACCTGGTTTTTATCTCTGAAGCCAAAATCGCCCTGGCCTCAAACTCTCCTCTCCCATGATAAGCACTCCCACCATCACAGAAATTAAAAAATACAACACCCCAAAGAATCACCCAGACAGTTATTTCATTTTCTGTGCCCGGTTTCACCAATTCCATGTATTTCCCATCGAGCTCCTGCCATTCCTGCAGCTCCATCACAATTCAGGAGACCCTGCCCAGGCCCAGGGGCTCATGGAGCCCTTGCAGACTCTCACATCCTCTGATGAACGTGAATCAGAAATATCAGCTCAGCTGCTGCTGGGGTAACAAGGACAATTCAAGTCCCACACAATATTTTTAGTGGGATTTGACTCTCTGCCCTTGGAAGCAGAGTTTTGCTCTGTTTTCCCCTCTCCAGCAAGCAAGAAATAGCTCAGCTTTTTATCTTCCATTTCCTCAGCAGCAATCTAAGCAGCATCATTTCTGCAACAGTGACTGAAAGAGCTGGGAATGTCACATTTTCAATTCAAATGAAGAGCTTGGAACCAGCAGGTTCAGTTCCTGAGGTCTGCCTTAGAAACTGCCCCTGTCTGGCTGGGGAAGGCAGGGGGACACTCCCAGTAAACTGTGATCACTGTTGTGGCTTGGATCAAATGCTAAGGAAGGTCTGGTTTGTCCCTAAGGTATAATGATGTCATCACTGTGATCTAATCCAGCACCAGCCTCCCTAAGGCAGGAATTCTTCATGAGCCTTGCTTATCTAAGGGAAACAAACACCTGGAATACCACAAAAGCACAGTTTGCATTAAAGTGGCACAAGAGGATTTGTTTCCAAAGGTGGGAAACACAAAGTGAAATACTTTGAAGTGAAACACCCTGGAACAGATGCCTCTGTGACCTCCCAGTCTTAAAGATTTTCCATGCAGTACATTGAAATTCTGTTCAGGTCATAATAAAATAAAGTCAGTTGAGAGAATGCTGCCCATCAATAACAGAAAGTTTAATGAGAGCATCTTTTAATTCCAGCAAGGTGAATTGGAATTTCACTACTGAATGAACCTCAACAAATAATAATTTCCTTCTAATCTCAGGACTACAAAGCTGTCTCTAAGTGTAATGAATCTCATTACCCTTTTTCATTAATATCACTTGAATACTTTCTTTTATATAAAGGTTAAGAAATACATCCAAAAATTAAAAGCCTTTGGCATTGCAGTCATCTAAGCACGTGTCCTGTAAGATTTATGCTCCTGCTGGGATTATTCCTGGGAGCAGAACCTTGCAGGACTCAGACCCTCCTGGTCCCAAACCCTTTGCAGCCAGATCCAGACAGCCAACATAGAGAAAAGAGGGCACAGAAACAGGAAATTAATTACCTCCCTCTCCACTTCCTCATTAATCATCCTCCCTCTTCCCATCTGGCAGCAACAAGTGGCCTCTGAGCTCTGCCACCCCTCAGCATCCCAAATCCAACGAGCTGGCCACAAAAACCCTGCCAGAAACCTTCCCTCTGACAGGGTGAAACATAAGCTGTCACTTCAGTCACACCAAGTATGCAAATGCCTCTCTAATTCCATGACCTTTCAAGAAATAAAAGAACTGAGAGCTTAACAATTGTTCTTACAGACTGATTGTCTAATGCAAATGTTAGGAACAGGTACAGAACAACTTGCACTTCTTGCCACGAATTCCCATCTCTCCATCTGTAGAAATTCTAGAAAACTTTATCTGAATTTGGTAGGCAGGCAAAGGCTGGGATTCCTGCCCCAGACAGGTTGGGGGCAGTTCAGGGGAGTGAATCCACATCATCTGAGAGTGCTGATTAACATTAACACCACAAAGGATTTGTTACTGAATGCTCCATGACATCTCTAATTCCCTTCCCCATCCAGCCATTTGGGGTTTTATTTCTTCCATCATCTTTTAGTTCCTTTTTGAAGTAGAATTGCCCTGAAATGAAGCCACTGAGCAGGAACAAACTGTTTACATAAGATGAGCAATAACAGCAGCACCAGAAATGGTTTGTGATAGTGGCTGAAAACAGCCCCCAAAAAAGCCACTCATGTGAAAGACATGCCATGATTTCGTAATAATCTAATGACTGGACTTATGTGCAGCACATGAACATGAGCCAGGACTGGGGCAACAGATGAGACATCAAATATTAAAGGCAAGACAAGCACTGTAGCAGATGACTAATGGTTTTCTGCCCTAAACAGAGAGCAAGGAGCTTTCTGCAAAGGCTGATAAAGCATTCAGGGAGAGCTCGAGGGCTGGGATGGAGAAAGAGGAATCAGGATTTTTTAGGTTTTTTTTTAAATGTTCTGCTGCCAGTGGGAGTGTGGCTGCTGAGAGGGAAGAGAATTATCCCAGCAGAAATCATTCCTTCAGCTCTTACTCCATCTGAAAATCATGAAACCATCCACACATGTCTCTCCTTGGTACCCCAGGCTCCTGGAAACATTTTTGTTTTGTTCTATCCTGATTTATAATATCAAGTACAATAAAGCCATTAGATTCAGGGCAAGGATTGTAATAAATACTAATAATCTAGAATAAATACTAATAATCTAGAATAAGCACTAATAATCTAGAATAAATACCCATCATCCCAGCCATCACCAACTAAATAATAAAATGCCAATAAAAAATCTTTTTTGCATTAGATATGTAAATACCAGGGCAGTGATAGCACAGATCTTCACCCAGCACTAAGAGACAATTAAAGTAAAGGTTATGGAAGGGTTTGGCAGCCAAGCCAAACAATCTCAAACCAGTGGGGTACCCCACAGCCACTCCAGGTTTGCTCAGCATCACAGACCCTCAGCTCCTGGATGGTGTTGGGGCTTTTAGGAAGTGACAGAAAGAAAATGAGAGAATGTAAGGTTTTGTTTCTCCAGTTTCACTTTCCAGGTGCTCAAAGCCTTGAGAATGATTCTTCAAACATATTTTTTGGTTATTAAAACCAAGCCAGGATTTCCCTCCCACAGAAGGTAACGTTAGGATTTAAAATGGACCATACAATTTTGCACATTTTTGTATTACCCTCAAAGCCCTAATCTCCTTCTGAAACACAGATGTGTAATGTGGGACCAGTTCAATGAGGTTGAAGGAAATAGTATCAAAAATGTGGGGCTACAGCACTGAATTATAATAATAGAATTGTTCCAGATAATGTGAAATCTTTTTCTTGCTCTTAATATTTAAATTGAATCTACATCCCTGGGTCCAACTCAAGAGACAGTTGAGACACATTAAGTGGGTGTTCTGTAGGTCAGGCTTGGAAAGCACCAACACATAAATCAGGTCATGGCAAGGAGCAACCATGGAAGTTTAACAGAGGAGATCCAAAGTGATTGTCAAGAAAATAATCGTGGAATGAATGACATCATGATGTCAAAGTGGAAACCCTTCTTTAATCAGCACATCTTCATAACCTCTTATCACTGTTTTCACTGGATAGTACAAAAAAAAATATTAAAATCACCCTTTCACAAAAATTGCCAGTGGCAATTTCAGGAAAAAAAAAAGACCCTAAAATCCATGTGTGAGTCTCTGCTCCCACAGCACGAGTGGGAAGTGCAGCTGCCAGAGGCACTGGGCCTGTCTGTGCAGATCCAGCCCAGCCTGGGGGTTCAAGGGTGCCAGAGGAAGCATTTCCATCAGCCCCAGGAGCTCTGGGTGTGTGGCACCAGGGGAGGCTCTGCCACTGCAGCTCCCTGGGCTCCTCCAGCCCTGCAGAGGTGCAGCCATCAGGTGCCAGCATCCCTGCTGGATCCCTCAAACCTGGGGGTTGAGCTTTCTGTGCCATCAGGCACTGACCCCTGGATGACACTGCTTTTGAGCTGGGGCCTTGGAGAAAGCTTCCAAATTTGAGTGATGCAGTTAAAATCATGGGTGTGTAGTTAAATAGAAGTGTGTGCTTACACATGGTGATGGGTTTTATATTTGAGGTTTTTATAATATAGTAAAAGGTATGGGACAAGATGGAGGATTTTGGGTGGTGTCTCTTGGTGCTCATCTTCTTCATAGTTTCAGGTTGTAGTTTCTGGTTGGTCAGTCAGTGTCACACTGAGGGTCACAGGAGTTTGATTATTGGGTTAAAAGTATAAATAATCTAAATATTATTTTTCTATTGGACTGTTTAGCTTTAAGAGACCTTGTAGCAGCTGGATTAATCTCCATTTTGCTCACTTCTAGCAGGTGGCTAGAAGTGCTGCTGAATGCTCTGTGCTTTTGATAAAATTTAATAAACAACCAAGCCTGAACATGAAAAAATTCTATTCCTTCGTGAGTTTTTAATCCTGGCTCTGAGTGGAGGCAGAAGAGACTCCAGACAAACCACTAATTAAATGGTGCAGAACACCACCACCCTGACACAGCCCCAAGCCACCCCAGCAGCCAAGGGCAGGTGGGGAGCAGGGAATGCCACAGGGGCTGTGCTCGGGTCCTGGCAGGGAGAGAGAGGAGAAGGACAGTGCCACATGTCCCTGTGAGACCAGAACCCTGAGCATGGGGACTCCAGCTGCTGGGTGACCCCACACAAACCCACAGCCACACAGCTGCTGCCCTGGCAGCTCTTCACAGCTGCCACAATCCTGAAAAAACTCTGGTTTCTCTCTATTGTCACAGGAGTGACTTGGTGTCACTCAGAGTTTTGCAAGTACACCATTGTGGTCCAAGGCTGCTGGTGCCACTGGAATGTCCCAGGAGCTGTGGCCAGGTGACCAATCCCACACAGCTGAGGGTACCCCTCATGATTTTGTGTGCCCACTCAGGGTGACACTCCTGGCAGTCAGAAAACAGCAAAGGAATAAAGGGATAAAAGACATGAACCTGGGAAAGCATGGCCTGAGGGAGGGAGACATTCTGCAGGACACATCAGACAGAGTTTTAAATCCAGCATGAGGCTCTTGTGCAGCATTCTGAAGGTCTCTTTTTCAGGGAGGGGGAAGAATCTCTCCTCCCCATGAAGAATCTCTCCTGTTACTATTTGTCACTGCAATCACCACAGTTTCTGTGGCATCAGCAGTTCTGAGGGTCTGGAGCTCATACTTATTTGATGAAGCCTACTGAAAAGGTTAAAAGTAACTCAGCATAACAAGAGATGTTCTGACAACAGCATGGAAAAGAGGGGGCTTCTGATGAGGCCAGGCATGTGTAGATTAAGTAGTTAATTCCTCACAGAGTGCTTTAATCTTTAAGATAAAAACATAAAACAGAAGATTAAATTTATATTCTGATGGGACACGTCTTTGTGAGGTCTGTAAGGAAGCTGAAATCAAATACCAAAATCCACTTTATCCAGGCTGCTTCCTTGGCATGATTCTTCCCCAGCTCGCTTAGAAAAAACAACAAACAAACCAAACTGCATTTTCCTGAGGTGTTACCTCCAAGTGCTGCTACTTGGCAGCTCTTGGTGCCTCTGTCAGTGTCACCCAGTGCTCCTGTGAGAGCGTCACTGTGTCACCTACACAGGGCTCTGCAGGCTGAGCATTCCCTGCTGGGCATCCAGGAGAGGGGAGCTAAAAATGACTGAGAATGCTGGGGAAAACACAGGGCTGTGATCATGGTGCCATCTGCAAGCAGAGCTCAGCACTGCTCTCACTCCTGCAGGGACTGTGATTTCCCTCTGACCACACTGCCCAGCCTGGGAGCTGCTGCTGCAGCATCCAAAGGATGAAATCCCACCTCAACGATGAGATGAGAGCTCTGGCAGCCCTCTCATCACTTCACTGCTCCCTGTGTGACCCTGCACTCACCATTTCCCTCCCAGCCCATTCTCTCATGGCGCTGTGGGTGGATCTGCTCCCAGTTTCCATCCCCTGGGGTGAGCACCTTGGACATGCCCAGGTCAAAGTGGGCTCAGCAAGCTCAGCCTAAGGGACTCACCTGTTCTCAGCTCTGCATCTGTCCTGGGATATCTATCCCCTAATAACCACTGGGGATTAACTCTTGGTGTGCAGCTCCTACTCTGGATTCAGAGATCTCTTCCCAGGATGAAGCAAAGCAATGAATGGAGTCAAATGGGATGGGTGGCACAATATAAACAGAGAATTGCTGTGCAGGGGAAAGGTTGCAAGCCGTGGATGGATTAAATGAACTCTCATTGGAGACCTTTTCACCTAAACTTCCCCAAGTGCAAAGGGTTAATTAGTAACTGTTGGGGTTAATTGGGGTGCTTTAAGACAATGCAATATTTGTTTACTCAGTGAAGCTGCCAAAGGATGGTTGTTAATGAGAACTTGGTGCTTCTACTACAATACAAAATAATACTTTGTTTTCTGCTGATGTGTCCAACACAAATTTGTAAATATTTGTGCACCCTTCAGATCATCATCTGCCTCTCCTGCAGACTTAAAAACAGACTGGGAGGAAGGAGAGAAGTGGAAGAGGCTGTAAAATTCCATCCATCGATGCCAACATGAGCTGTTCTACAGTGGCCAGCCCAAAACTGAACACAGATGTAAACTCAAAGCTGGCAGTCACTGGGCACTGATAATTCAGCAAAGCAAACAAGCTCCCTCTTGCCCCATTTTCCAGATTAAATGGAGAAAGGATGCAAGCAGAGCCTCAGGACTTTCATGTCTTGTGGTAATGAGTTCATTCAGCCCACGAAAGGAGTGCAGGTGTCCCAGAGCAGGGGATTCACAGCAGTGTTTTAGTTGGGAGGATGGCCCCACTGGAACCAATAGAATGTTATTATTCCAAAGAGCTCACAGCCTTATTTAAAGCTAATAAAAATACCAGGAAAAGTGACAATGTTTTCTCGACTCCTGCTATATTTTTGAGTGATGAGAAAATACAAGCTGTGACCAAATCAATCCCAAGATGTACTGAGGGATAGAGCATTATTTTATTCCTATACCCCCATGCAGCAGAACTCCACCAGGAGCACAACACCCACAGACATCTCCCAGTTTAGCACAAAAAAAAGCCCAAAAGAATAGATTCTCTCTTCCATGAAGCACAAATTGTCAGTCACCTTGATTAGCCCTCCACAGAATTAACAGAATCTGAATGCACTAATCACTACTGAACTTCTCCAGGTTGTTTTCTGGAGCAAATCAAAGATTAAATTAAATTAGAAAGTCAGCCAAGGGCTCCATGGTTTTTTTTATGGCCACCAAACTGGGCCCACTTCAAGTCCTCCCAGTTCACAGTCACAACAAAAGCAAAAGTGGGAAACACTTTTGGGGTACAAAAGATGGAGTTCCAGCAATCCAAAATAAACCCTGAGAATCACTCAGCTCCAATGGAATCCCATTCGAGGTGACAAAAGTGGGAAAGTGTCTCTGCTCAAATCTCTTCAGTTATTTTGTTCACAATATCTGTGTGTTGATGTTCTTTGCCTTAAGAATGACCTTTTCCTACATTTTCATTTTCTGCTCTGTTGTTTGAGAAGTGGAAAATGTTGTGTGCCCTTTGGCCAGTGCACATTGAGGATTTGAGGATGCAGTTCTGATCAAAGCCCTGGCAGAAGTGTCCTCACATTGCAAATGTTTGAATTTGTGATATTTGTGAAATTGTGAAATAGTGTGAAATTTGTGAAATATTGTGAAATTTGTTGAATTTGTGATAGACACATCAGCAAAAAACAAAATATTGCATTTTATCATAGTAGAAGCACCAAATTCCTATTAAGAGACACCCTTAGACAGTTTCACTGAATAAACAAATACTGCATTTTCTTAATGCCTGCCAAAGAACCCCAACAGTTATTAATTCATTCATTCATTAACCTTCATTGTACATCAGGAAGTTTAGGTTTTTGGTGAAAAGGTCTCCAGTGAGAACTCATTTAATCCATCCATGGCTTGCAACCTTTCCCTTGCACAGTAACTCCTTCTGTTTATATTTTATACAGCAACTCTCTGTTTATATTGTGCCACCCATCCCATTTGACTTCATTCATTGCTTTGCTTCACCCTGGGAAGAGGTGTCTGAATCCAGAGCAGGAACTGCACACCAATAATCCACGGTGGTTATTAGGGGATAGATATCCCAGAGTAGATGCAGAGCTGAGAACAGGTGAGTCCCTTAGGCTGAGTTTGCTGAGTTTCACCTGAGCATGTCCAGGGTGCTCATCCCAGGGGATGGAAACTGAGAGCTGATCCACCCACAGTGCCACAATAATTCATATTTTAACACAATATAATTTATTGTCTTGAGATCACACAATAATTTACCTTGTTAAATCAGAAACAAATTCTTGCATGTAAAAACAAACAAAAAGACCAAGAAGCAAAAAGTGAATAATAATAACAATTTTTAAAAGCAACTAAACCCAATATTCTTATTATACCGAAAGGGAGCAGAATTCTAAGCACTTAATACTTTTATCATGTAACACAGAGGCATAGATTTAGATAACAACCACTTAAGGAATTAATTACATTCTTTACACCAAAAGAGATGGAAAAATGAAGTCATCCCAGTCATGCTCACCCCAAGGAAAGGAACACTTAAAACATTTTCTGAACTTAACATAGAATTGTTCACTTGTCTCATTAGGAACTTAATTGGAAATTCTATTTTGATTTTCTGTAGGAGAGCAGGTTTTGCTCTGCTCTGTTCCTTGACTTGTCAGGTTATTTTTTCTTGTGTGGTTCCTGCCTCTCACAAAATGTTTTGGGGAAAGTCAGTCCAAATTCACAGTCCAAAATCTTATGCAAATTACTACGAGCCAACTGCTGTACAAACATTGTGAAACAGAAGTCTCCCCAAGTCCTTTTCAATGGCTGCTGAACACAGCAGGATCAGACACTTTCTATTTTTACTGAAGCTCAGGTTTCCAAGTTGGTAGAATAGAAGACATCGGAATGAGTCTCAGAAATAAAAAAAAAACATAAAATAATAATAATAAAAAAAAGATTCCGTGCCTAAGAAAAAATGCTTTGGGAAACTGGCAATCTTCCTAAAACCCAAAATGTTCCAGAAGCACAGCCTATGATTCAAAGGCACTTTGTCATCTGTACAGTTTTGCTTATAGCTGCATTGCAGCATTCTCTCCAGGACTGCTCACTGCTCTTGGAGGATAAAATGACCCAAGTGCCTCCTCTGTTCCATCATTATTCATTAATGAAGAGCCTGGGCCTGGAGGATTGTCATTGCAGGAGAGAAGGGAGCTTCATTAGCACATCCCTTCAGCACCACACACATGAGCACCAAGCACGAGGCCAGAGAAGCAGACACAATTTCAGTGGGTGCCCCAGCAGCATTTAGAGGCTGTTATCAGTTTAAATAGCTCTGATAACACTGTTCCATTAAGAAATCCTCCTGAAGAATGCACAAAGTGCAGAGACCTTGAACCAGCAGGGCTGGGGATGAAGTCATTGCTTTCAGCCAGACATCTTGAACATGCATCTGTTTTCTCCAGGTTATGGAAATGATGGGCAGAGAGGAGCTGAATGCTGAAACACTCAGGGTGCCCAAAGGCAGACTTTGTGTGCTGCCTAATTCCAATATCCCTTTTGTTAAACAAATTCAAGTTTTCCTCTGCCTCCCCATGCACCTTCAGTGTCTACTGCTCTTCCCAAAAACCACCTGAAGAGATCTCCCCTCCCTTCCTTTTCCATGTTTCCCATTTTCCCCTTCTTTTTCCTTTTCCCTTTCATTTTCTTCATTATCTCAGAGAAGCTGATAAATACCAGACAGCTCTTCCTCCTTCCCTGTGAGCTTCCACTGCTCATCCTCTCCTTCTTAATCCCTGCACTCTGTCCTCTGAGGCCACAGCTCTGATTTAACCTCACACACCTCCTTGGGAGGGATTTTCACTTGTGTGCCCCTTTTAATCAAGCAGCAGGAGCACAAGGTAAGCAAAATTTTGGGAGGTCAGCACGGAGCAATATCCATATCCTGTCAGGAGTGTCTTCAAAGACAACCATGAGTACCACACACCCTGCAGGCTCATTTCTTCTTCAGTGAAGAAAAGCCCTCCCAAGGAAACAAAATATTCCTCACATGGCAAGACTTTGAGAATCTTAGCAAAAATCTTCTATTCATTTAATGATTACAAAAACCAGCAGACAACAGAAAAATTCAGAAGCAATTATGTGATCCTATTAATAGCAAGTGCCAATAAGTTTCCATTTCTGTGGCCCTCATTAGAAAAATGAACCATTTCTGGTATTGTGGAAACAGAACATAAAAAGACTCTAACAGCATTAATCTTTTAGCTTCCTGAGCTCTGTTTGTGCCACAGCCTTTATTTGCAATCAAGCTTAGTGCACATGAAGTTCACTGCCTGCCAGCCCCCAGTGCCTGATCCAGCCCAGGGTGGGTAATTCAAGCTCCTTTTCACTGACCTACCAAACTCTGACCTGTGGGACCTGGCTGGTAAAAGTGAGAAGGGATTACAATTTCATTCAGATCATGATATCTGAGCAATTCATTCAACAAGGGGACCAATTATGCCTGATCCCCTCACCTTTCCCCCTGCTTCTGGGCTGGACTGATTTGCCAGGAGAAGGTAATCCTGAGTCAGGGTGAATTTGATCACATTGACCTGAGATGAAAAGTGCTGGATCTTGAAAATGATCTCAAATTCATCCAGCTGGTTCAGCTGTTATAGACTGATGCTATGAAAACAGAGGTTCTTTGCCTGGAGATAAATATCCACCACACTTCTTTATTTACACACAGTCAGGATGATGCACACAAGACCATCATGTGCCCCGACAAAAACAGGGAATGTTTCACAGTGCTTCCCTGGTGCTCTAGTGTGTCAAAACATTGAATCTACATAACATGACATCCTCTGCCACTGGTTGAAGGCAACAGATGATCCATTAACTGATGCAAAACCATTAGTCCAGTCCACCTAATACCCTGTTCTCTCATGATCACAAAACTAAATAACAATGTTCTGTACCCAAATACAGCCACTAATGCAGTCAGCATCTAACCAGAACCACGACAGAGCAAATTCCTCCACAAAAGATGCTTGGAAAGTTGCTGGATTTCGTGGTTCTCTCACCAGAAAGGGCTTTGCTCTGCCTGCTGCAGCACTGGGCACTGGATGCCTCTGACTGCACCATGCACAGAGCTCACCAGAGCTCCTCAATCCAGTCATGGCAGGAAGGATGGCAAAGCCACAGGAGCCTGGGGTGCAGCCCCAGCCCCCCAAGCCCCAGCAGGGCCCTGTCCCTGCCCCACAGGCAGAGCTGGCACCCAGCTCCACTGCCCCTGCTGCCAGCAGGGATTTCCAGCTGCAGGGAGGATGCAGATGTCTCCAGGACCTGATTACTTTATACATAATTGAGAGCCTGATCCCACCCCCGAGGGCAGCAGCAGTCTTGCTGCAGGGAAAGCAGAGGGGTCAGAGCCCAGGGATGCTGCCCAGCACCAGCTCTGGCTCAGAGGTGACCCTTTCCCAGCAGAGCTGCCCTTCCTCCCCAAAAGAGCCACACTCTGCACTTCTCAGGGCTGACACATCACAGAAACCAGATGCCACTGCCCAGCTATAAATCCTGCCGAAAATCTCCTTACACATGAAAAAGAAGCAACGCCAGGCTGAGGCAGTCATTAAGCTCCATGTCAGCTCCCCCCTTGGATATTCCTTCCAATATGCCTTTAAAGCATCTCTCTGGGCTCTGGCACTCTGCTTGGCCACACGCTGTCCCCTGCCCCTGAATGCAGCCTGCAGCTGCTGTGCTTTATGTAACCTGCCTGCTGCAACCCCGCCGCACCCAAATCCAACATTCCCACACGGAGCCGCACCAAAGCTTTGGCTTCTGTGGATTTTGGGTGAGTAGCTCCCCTCCTGAGGCCTCAAGCTGTATTTCCTGAGGCTGGAAAGCACTGAACTAGCCCTGAATCCTGGCTTTATCAAGCTGCTGCCTCCAACACCCTTGGCTTGCCCTTGAGAAGGTTTTCTGCAGCCATGACTCACTGCTACAGCACAAAACCCAGCCCAGCCAGGCAGCTCAGCAAGGAGGGACATTTCCATGAGAGAGGGACAGCAGGGACCTTCCTGGGGCAGGAGGAGGGACCACTGAGCACCCAGACCAGCACTCTCTGTTTGAAAACAAGAAAAGAGGTATCTACTGTTCAATTGTCCTGGCTCCAAAGCTGCTTTCTGGATTGGCAGTTTCATTCAGCTGCAGGAAATAAAATGGCACAGCCAAGCTTTGGCCTTGCAAGCAACCACTTAAAGGGGGGAAAGTGCCCAGCAGGAAGGATTTGAATCATAGAGGTACTGGGAGAAAATAAGAAATGACAAACGGGCAGGTAATGGAGCTGTTTGCAGCCAAGTTTGATTTTCAAAGCCCACATCACTGGATATTTGCCCTTCAGAACAAAACTCCTTTACTACTGCATGTATTTCTGAAAATGTTGAGGTGTAATTTTCCTAATGGCATAAAATAGAGCCCCAGGTGTTCTGGTGCTGCAACAGACCATGAGGATTTCTGTTAATAGTAGAATTCTGTCTGGAAATTGCCTTTGGATAGATGCAACAAGCTGCCCAAAAGCTGCAGTTCCAGGAAGGATAACACAGGATGCTTTCTGGAACATATTTATTTACCTGAAAACCATGTGTGGTCATTAGGCTGCTTGTTTCCCAATAAATATGAATAATCTGTGATCTGTGGGATACCATCTGAGCTTCCCTTATTCTCCCCCTCTCCCATGCCCACTCAGTGCTTACAAATTGTGATGAGACATCACTGCACTCTCTGGCACAGTGGGGATTTGAGTTCGGATTGAAGACCAGCAAAACACAAACATATGGAAAAATAAAGCCATTTACACCTCCATTTGGCATATCCCATGCTGTACACAACTAATTGTGGATCTCTGGGCTCATTAATTTTCCCTGGAATTCCCATGCAGTGGTGGCACAAAAGCCAAGTGTGAGATACCCCATGGCCAGTCCCAAGCCAGGCAGGCAGGATTCCAGATGTATTTCCCAGCACAGCCACACAAACATCTGTGCTGGCACTGGGAACTGGAGAGGGGGACAACAGCCCTGGAGCATCTAAAGTGCTAAAAATCCATTTAACACCACCAGTGCTTCCCCAAACAGGGCAGAGCACAAGCACCCACCTAATGCAGGAGCAGGGCTGTGAAAATTCCCAAAATCCAAAGGGTTCCTGTGCAGCAGTGCAGGGGCAAGCAGAGGTTCACATGCTAATGGTCTCCAGAAAAGCCAGTGATGGTCAAAAGGTTGTGTTTATCCTCGTAGCAAGGATTGTTTATCCTCACAGCAAATGCAGCCACACTCTGGGCTTTTACAGCTCCACTGTTTGCATAACATAATGCTCAAGCCATTAACAGCAGAATCCTTCTTGACCCTTGCGTGCCCAGGCACTGCCAGTGTCTGGCTTTTCATTAATCCCAGGAAGTTTTATTCCTGGAGAAAAGGGAAGAAGCTAATCCAAGATGGATTACAGATAGTTTGTGCAATAAATGTCATGCCATAGATCAGGAGTGTTTGCTCTTGCTCTGCTAACACCTCTCTGTCACATAATTGTGCCTTTATGTAAACAGGGACAGGGAGAATGTACACAAAATATATCCACAAATGTAGGAACCATGTCAGGAATACCACAGGGATGATGCAAGGGAAGGGGAGAGCTGGGAATGTGAACACTGATGAGAAACATGAAACACAAAGCTCTGCTGCAGGCTCAAAAGGTAAAACCCACTTAAGTGCATTTAACTTCTTTTTTTTTTTTCCTCTTTTTTTTTCAATTATACTTGCACCAAAAAAAAATTATGATTTCTTTGCAACAAAGGATCAGATTGATAGAAACCCATCTCCAGAGAATGGAGCTGCCCTGGGTGGCTCACACTGGTTTAAATCAGCTGTTCCCAAGCCCAGAGATTCCGTGGCTCCCTGTCAGCACAGGGATTTCATGGAGAAATCCAAAGCAGACTATTCCAAATGAACAGGCACGCACAAGGAGGGCACAGCAGTGGCCTTTTGAAAACTCTCATTTCTAACACAAATTAGAAACTAACTCTCTGCACTACTTTCATTGCAGCACAAAATTAGGGATGAGTAATGGCACTGTTTTCACGGCCGTGCTGGACTCAGTTTGTCACTTCTGTTGTGGACAGGAAGGATTTCAGAAAATTAAATGTATTCTAACTTCCAGTCACTTCTAAAATTACAGAGTTGAAAGATCACATTAAAGGTCCTTTATTTTAGATCTCCTCATGCCATAAATCTCCAGCTCTGGAAAAAACATCAGACCTCTAGGAATAAGTACAAAAGCATTATTTCTAAATACCATCAGAAAATAAATAACCACTGACTTGTGGATCTGAAGCTGAGCAAACAACAGACATGCAGACAGGGATTTAAGCAATTGTGGGAGGATTTTAAATGTTGTAGGAGGGTTGTATTAATTTCAGTCTTGCTGTAAATCTTATTGCAGTGATAATGAAGATTTCTAATGACTCTGGTGTTTTGCTGGTTGCTCTTGCCCACAGCTCACACTCACTTTCATAGCAAGAAATAAAACGTCGCAAAAGCAAGTGAAAGTATTTTTTTCCTTGAAAAAAACTATAAATAACCTGGTCTGACAATAATTTTCTTTTATTATCAGCAAACTAACAAAATGCATGAATCTCAAGCAGTCTTGGCAGCTTGAAATATAGAAAAAAAACTATCAGAAAATACCATGGGGATGCTTATATTTACATTTCATACTCTAACACACAAAAAGTCACAATCTGATCTAACCACAGGAAAAGCAAACAGGCTCCTCTTATTGATGCTCCCCAATTGCTCATTTTTTCACCCCCTTAGCTATTTTCAAATATTCTGTGTCCTGCCTGAAGGGAGCCCACAGGAAAGATGGAGAGGGGCTTTTTACAGGAGCCTGGAGTGACAGGACAAAGGGGAATGGATTCCCACTGAGAATGGGTTTAGATGGGAAATTGGGAAGAAATTCCTCCCTTTTAGGGTGGGCAGGCCCTGGCACAGGTTCCCAGAGCAGCTGTGGCTGCCCCTGGAGCCCTGGCAGTGCCCAAGGCCAGGCTGGATGGAATTGGAGCAGCCTGGGACAGTGGGAGGTGTCCCTGCCATGGCAGGGGTGACACTGGATGGGCTTTGAGGTCCCTTCCACCCCAAACCATTCTGAGATTCCATAATTATCTTTCTTTTTAGTTAACTATTACATGCTGGTGTTTTAATTCCCAATTTCTGGCAGGGCAATTTAACCCCAAGTACGATCTTGAAGTTAACTTCAGTTTAGCTTCAAGCATGATCTGCTCTGTAGCCAGGATTTTTCAGTGCTACTTCAATCATAACCTTACAGATCCCAATAAAAACAGATTTGGGAAACACAAGTTGCACTTACAAACTGTCCTGCATGACTAAGCTGATTTCTAAATAATGACCATTCACTCTTTTTTCAATAAAAGTAATTATAGGGTTGCACAAAAATGTTTATACAGGCAAGGCAAAAAGCTGCAACTGACAAGCAAATTATTAATCTAATTGCGCTGCTTTCAAAAATTGGCTCAAAAATTAAAATTAAAAAAAAATATGGTTTCTAACAAAAAACCCCTGAGAAGCACTTGAAAGTTAAAAGAGTTATGGTGTAATGTTCACTCTAATCTTTACCACTCAGTTTTGGTCCCAATGCCTGGGAAGATTTCTGTAAGATGTTGTAAGTTCTCTCACATGGGGTCGTAAAAGTTGTAGAGCCAAGGGGAAAAAATGTCATTTCCTAGGATGTTACAAGTTGAACATAACAGTAAAATCTTGTCGAGCCTAGAAAGGAGTTCTGCAGCTGAGTCTGCACAGAGGGACAACCAACACACAAACACTGCAACCCTGGAGTACAGAGAACAACTGACTTACTCCTGTCACTTAAACCCATGGACAAGGGGCCTTAGCAACACAACAAATCAAAAATGACAAGGAGAACTAAAATGAGACAATGAGAACTAAAATGACAATGAGAACTAAACCTAATGTTTCTCCTCAGCTCATTTGTTCCAGGCAACGAAAAGAATTTGAAATATTTTTGTCAGAACTCCGACTGATATTGGCTTTTCTCTGCCTGCCCAGCACTATCTGTGGGAATCAAACCTAGAAGAAAGGAAGGCCAAATTCTCTAGTGCCTAAATTCTGATAAATGTTAGAGAAGTCTGGAAACTGGGGATGAGATTTCTCAGAATATGTTACACCAGGTGTCACTGCCACAAAATCTCCCAGAAATCCAGGATGTAGCAAAAGAGCAAAAATGAAAGATTCCTGCACAGAATCATTTGGGTTCCTTGGAGCAGACAGGTGTGGTGAAAGGAAAAAGGAAATAAAAATGAAGGAATAAACCCACATTATTTATCAGGGAAAAGAAATACCCTCTAACAGGTTTAAGTTCTCATATAGATGTTATTCATACAAGGTGTTTTATCAGCCAATTTGAGCTCAACTTTTCCATTGAAAACACAAGATATAAGCAGCTGATTTACACACTTGGATTTCCAAGCTAAGGATGAACAGCTGGGTGTGGGAGGAAGAAGTGCATGTGAAGAGGAGCCAATGGAAGAGCAAAGCCAGAGATTCCACCAAGGGTGCTCAGGGTGATTTAGAACAGAGACTTGTTCAGCCTCTAAAGGGGAGAAATGATGCCTCAGGTTTTAGTTTTTATATTTTTCAGACTCTCTGTTGCTTGGTATGTAACTCTGAAACTGCATGTTAGGTGTTGGTAAGTTCTCTTCA
>JAOTQP010000619.1:2770114-2785279 GCA_026413545.1 Cichladusa arquata
TGGATTAGACTTGGATGTAGCCCCAGCCAGGCTCTTGCACTGCCCAAGGTGTATCCTTTCAAAAATTACCTGTTTTATTGCTTTTGCTTTGGTTAGTCTCTGTTCCAGGTCAGCCTTTCCATGCAGCAGTTCCACACAGGAAGAGGGGTCTGTGTTGGAACAGAGGCAGGTACCCTTCAGAGCACCCAAAAAAGGGCAGGGAAACCCTGGCAGATCTCCTGGGGTTGAAAAGGCATCCTTGGAGGTGCCTGAGCTCCCTCCTTGTTTCCAAAACACCCTCCAGCACTTGCACTTTAAAGGCTTTTATTGTTATTAAGGATATTCCTGGATATTCATCCCCTTCATTCAACCCCCAGCAGCTGATGGAAGGGTGGAAGATGATCCTTGAATACAGAAGCAGGTAAGTTACACCTGCTTCCCAGAGTGACAGCAATACTCTCCAGAGCTGCTGCAGCCCCAGCAGAGCAGGCAGAGGCTGCTATTGACACATTGTCTTGGCTCATGCAAGTTCCATTTGATGTTTCATAATCCCAAGAGGGCTGAAAACTCAGTGAAAAACACATTCCTCCTCCTACAGATCTGTCTCATCCGGCAGGCACCTCCTCTGCACAGAAAACTGATCCCCAAGAGAAGGGAATGATGGATGGCTTTAAAAGGGTGGCAGGAGGAATGGCCAGAGCCAAGGACACCAGTGTGTCCATTCTATGGGTCACTGTGGTCACCTCTCTGGGATTGCTCAGCATTAATCTTGGCACACTCCCCACCAATCATTTCAACTGCACTGGTTATAATTAGTGACAAATAACTTACAGATAATGAGAGAGAGTTTAGTCACCAGCACTCCCTGCTCTCAGGACTGCCAGGAGAGGTAAATCACACAGCACATATGCTCAGACTTCCAAACCCAAAACCCTCCCAAAACCAGACAGAAGTTCTCAAACGATGCAAACATGACCTTTCTGCACACATCTGTTTATATTCCCGCAAACAAACTGGGGAGAAAACCCCAAACCATCGGGGTGTATCACAGACAGCAGTGACAGGGCTCAACTGAAAATAACATCCATTTATATATGTATATAAAATGCTTTTATACTGAAAGCCAGACAGGATTCCCAGGTTAGAGGGGCAGCTGATGGGAAATGTGAAGAATGCCAAAATGTGGGGAAGTCTGAGAGTTCCACACGTTGATTCCACGCCTGGAGCTGAGATGGGGAAGCAGGGAAGTGGCTCCAACTGGGAGCCAAACCCCAAGTCCCTTCAAACAGCCCCACATCCTTTTGGAAGGGATGCAAAAGGACAGGAACAACGTAGGGGGAAAGTAATTCCTCAGCTGAACCTGATGCCTTGGTTTTCCACCCTCTGGAGATAGGAGCCCACGCCTAAGCACAGCCTGTGGGAGTTAAAGCAGGTCACTGCTGGAGGAGAACACAACCAGCTCCAGCCTCTACAGCCAACATCCTGAGGATTTATCTCATGGAAACCAGCGATTCCCAAGGCTTTTCCTGCAGGGAAGGGGGCAAGCAGGTGGTGGGAGGCAGCAGATGGGATGGGAGCAGTGGGTGCTGCCGGTGTCTCCATGAGCCAGATAACGTTACCTGCACCGCGGGGCTGGTAAATGGAGACACGGCTGCAACCTGAGCTGCTGGAAATTTCTGCTGCTGCCTTGAGTTGCCCAGGTTTTGCTGGAGAAGAAAACTTCAGCACAACCATTTCCTGGGCCCCCATTTCATAGGTGTTTGCTGCATCCGTTTAAATTCCAGCAGAACTGGAGGAAAGCGCGCGCGAGTATTCAAAGCTTCAGGTGGTTTTTAAACGTGATTCCACAGTAAGGAGTTCATGGAAGATGTAAGGATGGAGAGGATTGCTCTGCCAGGGAAGGATTTGCAGTTTGCAGAGGAGGTCTTGAGGAGAATCTGTGCAGTTTTAATTCCTTCCAGCGGAGGCCAGTGGTTTACAACAGAAGGAATTGGCTGGCTGCGTTTCATCTGGAATTGTTTCCCACGGAGGCAGTGCAGGGAATTCACCTTGCCCAGGTTTTCTGTGAGCTAAGGATGGAAAGCCCCAGCCTGGCTTTGCTCTACCTGTGTTGCTCCAAACACCAAATTTTCCTTTAAAATTCCCCTGGAGCTCCCAAACGATCCCTTGCAAGGGTGAGCTGGTGTCAAAACCACAATTTATCATCACATTCCTAAACAGGGACAACTGGAACCAGTATTCAGAATGCTGAGATATTTTAAGAACTTTTTTAGAACTATTTGTAGGATTCAGGATGTGTCCATTTAACTGTACAATACAGTGATTTTCTGGCTGAGACTGCACCTCTTTAAAGGCTTGATTTCCACAGGGAAACATCTCTTATGTAATATTGAATATTTGAAATAAAATGCTGAGAAGGCACGTATCTTAATTATTTAGCTTCTGACACATACCCTGCCTTTAAAAATTCAGCGTCTGACTGCAGATCTGAAAGACTTTCCTATAAATAAGTTATCTTCTCTGAAGCTGTAACAAATTTCAAAAAGTATTGCAATGGTTCTTATCTAATCAGAGGAAGCACAGGACTATTAAAATGTAAAAAACCCATGTATTTGATTATTATTTTGAGGCAGAAAGCCATTCCAGGTTGCTGGAATTCTACAAAAAAACTCTCAGGGAGAGCAGCTTGAATAAAAGGAAATTAATTTCCCTACTCCCAAGTACTTTCTGTCCAACAAGTCAAGCACAAGATTGAAGGAGTAGTTACAGTTTCTCTTATCTACAACAGACCTGTTTCTGCAGCAAGTATCTTCTAAATGGAAAGCATTCTAAATTAATTAAACAAACCTCAAGAGACAGTAAACTAATTATTCTGGGCATACATAAAATGCTGTTGAGTTAATCTCTATGAACACAAGCGAGTTAAGTTTGTATTGACATATTGGGCCAAATTTATTGTCACAGAAATTAACTTCAGGGGAGTTAAGCCAAGAGTGAATTTTTCCTCATTAAGGAGAAATAGGTCTATTGTCTGAAGTGTGGGGATTTAGAGCCTCTTGGGAAAATCATATTTCACTTCAGTTTCATAAGTGATGAACTCTTGCACAGAGTTGTGCTTCAAAATGCACAGAATTCTGTTTAACCACCAAAGAGCTGGGCTCTCACATGGGACCTCTTTCATGTGAGCCCTGACCTGAGCATTGAGGATGCTAAGTGTTCTGCTAAGCTGTGGAAATAATTATTCCTGAAGCTTCCCTGCAGCATTCAAAGTGGTTGTACAAGCAGGAGGCACAACCCTCATACCTAAATTTAACACAAAGTTTGTTTAGTTACCAAAAAAAGTCTTTTTTGTCTACACTTAACCTAAGTGACATATTTTTGAATGAATTTTCATCTACTGCAGTTTTTCCTAGTTAAAAAATAATCATTCACCTAAATTTTATAATGACTGTGCTCTACACAGGGGCTATAGAATGGCATGCATTAATATTTAAATTATTTTGTGCAGCGGAGCGAACTCAAGGAAGTAATTGCTAACACTGATTAAGAAACAGATATAGTAAGGACCCAAACTGGCACAAAGATCGTGTTTCAAGATGAGCAGTGCAAGCCTCGCCTGCTCAGGAGATGGTCCCCAAACTCCTTCAGCTCTAAATGTTCACCTGAGGTGACCCCAGAGTCCTTCCCTGTGCTAATGGGATAAATCCCATCACATGTGGCAGGGCAGCATTCCCAGCATCCTGGGGGACTCTGTCCCATCCTTACTGCTCCTCAGCATCACCCTTCCTTCCAATTAATGGTTTTTTTGGAGTTTTCCATCTCCACAATTCAGCAATACGGCTCAGCACTGCGTACTAGAGGTAAAACATGGTTCTTGTTTAATTTATCCTCTTCTCTTTCCACCAACCCCTGGTTACACAAGCATCCCAAAGAGAAATCCTTTTTCAGCATGGCCAAGAGAAACTCGAGAAGTGCCCGAGGGTGGAGTGAAGCAGCCTTTGGATCAGGCTGGAACTATTCAGAAACGTTTGTGAGAACTGGCACAGCTCCACGGAACCAAGGGAACTCCCTGCACACAAAGCAGAGGCCTCCAAGTACCCTGAATATCTTCTCAAGTGTTCATAGTTCACCTCTTCTCCTTGTGGGAGTCATTCTGGAGACATCTGTACTAAGTGCTGCTAGTGCTGTCACCTCAACTTGGTTTTCAAGAGTCCTTCCCTCAACGTGAGACAGAAAAATTAATCAGAGCTCAGCCTGACCTGGTGATGAGGGCACACAGCAATTACCAGCCCTGGATCTCCCAGAACAAGCAGGAGAGAGGAGAGCTTGGGCAGGGATGTTCATCCCACTGGCCTTGGGATCACAGCCTGCCACCTGCACCTCCTCTGGCCCAGCACCTCGTGAGCTCCACTTAACAGCAGTGCAAACATCAAGTTTCAGTCCCTGTTAGACTTTCTCACCGTTATCTTGGCAAAGGCAGCCTGAGCGTGGCTTTAAATACCTCTGAAAAAAACCATGTTAAATTACATTAGGGAAACGCCCAACATTACTGGGTTTAAAATCAAACCCCCCAGTGCAGAGTATTATGGTGATGACTGAGAAAATTGCTATAAAAGCCAGGAGGTTGTTTTCTTAGCAATACCAAGAGAATCTTTCCCATTGTTCTGCCAAGACTCGCAGCAGTGCCAGAGATGTTCAGTTTTCCTGAGGTTCATCACTGCACTACAGCTGCTGCTTCAGCCTCCTGGAGAGTCTTAATTAAATAAAAGGCAATTTTACAGGGTGGGGAGAGCATCACTGCTATTTGGATGTCAATTGACAGAAAGCTATATTTGTTCTTTGATTATGTTTTATAAACGGCATTCAAATCAAAAGCAAAATTATCGCTGAATGATTCCACTTAAATTGTTTATCACCAGAGTTTAGGCTGAGGTGGTCACTAATTTAGGTTCTTTTTCAGCACTTTTCCTCTAGGAAAGAGTAAAACCCCAAACTTCAAGCATGGGTTCCTTTTTTTTTCTTGGATGAGCATCTGATGTTACCCCATTCTCTAGTGCTGCTGCCAGCCAGGATGAAGCAAAATGACATTTTCCAGGGATGGAACAGAGGAAGAATTGGAAGATGGTGCCCATTTTCCAGGGATGCCGTGGAGGAACTGGAAGATGGTGCCCATTTTGCAGGAATGACACAGAGGAGGAATTGGAAGATGGTACTCATTTACCAGGGATGCCATGGAGGAACTGGAAGATGGTGCCCATTTTCCAGGGATACCATGGAGGAACTGGAAGATGGTGCCCATTTTCCAGGGATGCCATGAAGGAGGAATTGGAAGATGGTGCCCATTTTCCAGGGATGCCATGGAGGAGGAATTGGAAGATGGTGCCCATTTTCCAGGGATGCCATGGGATCCTGCTGCTCATGAGGAGGAACTGGGGCACAAGGAAAGGGCAACACTCACCCAAGAAGAAGCAGCAGTGCCCCCATTAGAGTTTATTAAGTGAAATATTCCCACTTAGAAGTGGCTGTGAGCACCAGGACTGAAACCTTTCCCCCTCTCTGATCTGTCAGAGCTCCAAGTGCCAGTTGACTGTACAAAATGACAACTATCCAGGCTCATCCCTTGCAACAACTGGCATCTGCTCTGGAGTCGTTTGAGTTGGTTTGAATGGCACTAATTAGGAGTAGTTACACATAAATGACATCCCAAAGACTTGACACAATAAACATTGCTATCTAGTGCCATTCATTTGCTCTCCCCATTCAAGCACACACAGTATTTACGATAATTTCCATGTTCACTGCCACCTTTATCCCATAAATAAGGTCAGGAGACAGACAAACAACAAATATGGGAAGCACCACATGGAAGTTGAATGCATAATAAGTTATCAACTGCTCTTTAAAGTGTGTGGGCCAGGGTCTGGATTGCTTCTGGAAGGTGGATCAGAAGGCTGTCTCCTTGTTTGACCTTGCAGAGAAGCATTAGGATTCCTCACAACCACCAGGCAGCTTTATAAACACTATCAGAATTCCCCATCTCCCTCTGCTCTGCAGGCACAGAACAGCACTAGTGAAAAATAAAGATATTTCTATTGTCTCATGGCTAGAGACTGCTACGAAAGATGATGGAGGTACCAAAAACTTCTCAATTTTCCTTTTGCTGACTAAAATCTTCTGTTTCTGCCTCAAGAAAAGGCAGCAACCACCAAATGATTTTCTTTGATTTCCATCATTTTTAGCTTCCCGCTGTCTGTTTTAGACTTACAGCTTTTCTTTATCCCCATCGCATTGCACATGTCTTCGACACCTCATACAAACTCTCTCACAGCCATAGTGGCACAATGTTGTTTTCAAGCACCTTTAAATAGTGCTGCTGATTAAATAACTCGTCACTAACGTGATTTCAGGAATCCAGAGCATCTCCTAAGGTGTAACCTTTACCACTAATTGCAAATATAGAACAGAAAATTAAGTCAGGCTGACAGAATTAAATCAGGAGCTTTCAATGCAATGTCAAATTTCTGACAAACTGCACATTACCAAAGAACAAACTATTTACTGAGTGATTACAAATTTAAATTTTCTTAATGATGTTTTTGGGCATCACATTTTGTGCACAGCTTTGTAGAAGACGGAAGGAGGAGAATCCCAGTGGATTAAGAACAGAATGCTCATCAAGGACTACTGGGACCTGTCAAATTCCGAATCCCTTCCACCACCTTTGAAAAACTGCAACGTGCAGCTTCATTTCCATTGTTTCAGATCTCAGGCAATAAATGCAGACTTTTTTCTTTTTCCTTAACTACTCCCATTCCCAGCTTTACGCGTGCACACACTTGCAACAACCTGACAGGGAGGCTTTGGAGTCTTCATTTGTTGGAATTGCAGCATAAAAGCCAAACTCCCTGTGCACTGAGCAGCGTCAGCACAGAACAAAGGAGGGTGAATAGAGACTTGATTTTGTGTCCCTGCTCCTATCACAGAGCACGGGAGGCTCAAACAAAACCTCCACAGACGAACCCTTGCTCAGGCACTAATTAATTCTTTTCTAGAGCAGAGCCAGTTAACACACAGCCTTCTTTTTACTTAACAGCCCGTTTAGCTCTCCCTGTGGGTGATCCAGCTCCAGCTGAACTATTTGAGCACACACAGATTCCCTGGAAGTGCTCTAAATGGCAAAAATGCTCAAAACCTTTCTGGGGGTCTCCCAAGGTGTGTCTAAGGTGACCCACACACCCAGAGTGTCCAAGGCACTGCACAGGGATGGGCTGTGCCTGAGAGATTCCAGAGGTCTGGGAAACGTTCCCAAGGACAGCCCCATGGTTTTGGGAACCTGGCGTGGTTCTGTCCCACTAATGCCATGCTGCCTGCAGCACAAAGACATGTGGGAGTGTCTGACAAAACCCAG
This sequence comes from Cichladusa arquata, assembly GCA_026413545.1. Taxonomy (NCBI): domain Eukaryota; kingdom Metazoa; phylum Chordata; class Aves; order Passeriformes; family Muscicapidae; genus Cichladusa; species Cichladusa arquata. Next base: position 2,777,502 of record JAOTQP010000619.1, read on the forward strand.
CGTCCCCCTGCCTTACACCAGGGCACAAAATGGTGTTCTCGACTGCTTTGCTCACATCAACTCTTCAAAAGGAGTTCTTCAATCTGTTTTCACCAAAACTGTGCAACCTGCAGAGTATCAACTTACAAAATCTCAGGAGAAAAGATTTTCAGTGTAAAGATTGTCCTGTCCTGCACTATGAGATGAAGCCCACTTTTATAAACTCAGCTCTACAAACACCTATCAGACCATACAGACATTTCCAAAACCAGGCAGGTACTTGGGCTCCTGCCTCAACACTGGTGCCAGAACTTCAGCATATTTCACCAAAGCAGAAGTCAAAGCAGGCTAAAAATTATGCAACATTCTTTTTCATTCAACCTGATGATTATATAAAGCTTTTCAATATCCCAGCAGTATCTCTGTGTATGGGAAAAAGACATTCTCAGTCCATCCCTGCCCACAGCAGCTGCCTATTCTTTCCTTCCATTAAAAGACCAGTCTGGAGAAAATGGATCTGTCTTTTCCCCTCAAGGTTCTCTGTTTTGACAAAGCAGTGCTATTCCCCAGGCACAGCTCCCCAAGACTATGAAAACCATGATTTCATTAAAGCAGCTGCTGGGATGAGAGCTAATAACTAGGTTATTTCCCTTTTTAATGTGTTACCTTAAAAGTTCCCCTCATCTAACCAACTAGAAATTTACTTATCACAAATGCACAAATTATGTCTGAGATATGTAAGAATATTCTTACCAGCAGCATATTTTAGGAAATAGTGGGTCAACTCAGAGTTCTATGTCTGTATTCACCAACCTGCTCCAAAGATGGAATTTTATTAAAGAAATTCTTTTTATTCATTACATCACTTTTAGCAGACTAACTCTCAGGGATGATATTAAGATAAATTAATTTCAAAATCCTTTGCTTTCATTTGGGATGGCCAAAGGAGCAGTGAATCAAGAAGCAGTTGCAGTACACAGCAGGATGCAAAGGTTAAGGAAATAGAGCAAAGTGTCAATGACAGGGTAAAACAGTTATTCCCTCCTTTTTATCACTTGGAAATGTGTAGAAGTCAAAGAAAAATCTTTGGAATTGTGAAATGGGAGCTATTCAGAGGATTCACTTGCACAGCAACCCCTCATACCCAGATGCTATCCCATAAAACTTGCTCCATACCTGCTCTGTGGTGCAATCAGCACTTTATTCCCTGACAGGAGGCTGTGAATCAGTTAAGAGCCAGAACATTCTGTTCCACGTTGATTATTCACCCACACAAACACAATAAATATTAAAGAATATCCAAATGCAAGTGTGAATGACCACGTTTCACTCTAGCATGAATTTTTTAATTGCACTTCAGATTGTGAAGCTGCTGTTCCAAAAAGAATAAAAGCACCAGGCTTGAGGTTAAGTTGCAGACAAGACCCCAAACTCTTCAGAGCAATTTCCACATGGACACACAATGTCCTGCACTGCTTTTCAGACTAGTCCATCCATAACAGACACCTATAAAATGGTTGTTTTTCCAGCAATTGCCAGTTTCTCTGATTAACCCCCAACACATTGTCTTTCTTTGTGCCCAGGAAAAATCAAATTTAAAGATAAAATTAATCAGAAACTCGGAGCATGCACACCTGTGATCAGCCCCACCACGTCCAGGCACAAGCATCCTTCTTAAACTGTTTCCTAGCAGCACTTTTCTGGGTTTATCTTTCATGGTTGTTTTTTGGGTGGTTTCTTTTGTTTTTTCAAGCAGGATCTCTGGGGTTAGATTGGTTATAACCATCACACAAGTGTTTCCCTGGGGACCTTGGAGACAACTCCTGACTCCTGCACACAGCACCTCCTTTCCATTCCTAAAAGCAGCTGGATTTCCAAGGCCAAGCTTCCCTCTCTGCAGTCATGCACCTCTGCTCTGGAGCCTCCTGGATGTGTTCAGCTGTGAATTGTGTTGGAACACCCTCATCCTTCTGCATCCTGCACTCACAACAGGCAACGAGGCACTGACCTTGCCACTGCACTGAATAAACTCCAAATATAGCAGGACTTCTAAGTATTCCAATGTTCTTTCACCAGTTAACTGTTAACTCATGACAACAGGCAAGTTTTGTCCTGAGGCAGGCATTTTTCTTTGTTGTCCTCTTGTTCCAGGTTAGAATAAAGCTGGTAAAGAGTCAAGATGACATTCAGGTTGTTTCTCGAGGCAAGTGCTTGATGACTTCAGAGGGAGAAGCCAAAATGCACCCAGGACTAGTGATGCACCAACAGCTTTGATTTTGTGAGTCAGATCTTATTTATCACTCTCTGGGCCTGTGCTTTGGTTTTGTAACTCACCACAGAGGTGGTGTTGGGCTCTTTGAACTCAAATGTGTGGATGTTTCTGTGGAAAGACCTGCAGAACAGGCTGGGTCTCCAAAATCCTAATGGAGAGAGAAGGAAGGAGGCAGAGCTGAGGAATCCTCCTTAGCAGAGCCCTGCAGAGAAGTGTCCAGGAGAGCTGTGCACATATTCAGTCCCATATTTCAGCACAGTTTTTACCCAGCACTGTGTGACTGTACAGGAACAGCTGCTGCTGAAAGGAGACAAACACCAACATCATTCCCCCTGTCTTGACCTCTCAGTAGATTTAAAACAACCTCAGCTCTGCTTTAAGAAATTTCTAGTATTTCCTCCTCTGTTGGAAAGGTTTAGAGGCATTGAAATAAAAATTTTCTGTGCTCTTCACCCTTCAGCTGTTGCAGAGCACACCTGGAATACTGTGAACACTGGAGGAACCCAGTTTTAAGTAGTGGCCAGCCTTGGACATAAATCCTCTTTCCCTGCATAACTATGAACTCAGTGGGGAAAAAATTCCATCTCCTGCACCATTGTGCTGCATTTAATTGTCCTCAACAAACAGTTCTTATTTGAGGCTCAGTTCTACTACATTTTCCCTCAGGAGTATCCATGGAAGCTCTGTTAGGAAACACCTCCCCAAGCAATGCCCAGCACCTGCTGGAGCCTCTCCTGCTGCTGTGGGCAGGACCTGTCCATGCTCACCTGTGTGGATACTGCTGAAAGCCAGGGAAAAAGCAGCCTTGGACTTTCTCAAGCTGCTCAAAGAAAACCTAAGAGAAAGAATTAATAATAGAGATTATGCACCTGCAGGGCGCATGAGGGATGTGATGTTTTAGGGACAGCACGTTTTACCAGGGGTGTCACCTTCCTTGCACCAATGGAATCACTTCTATCCTTAGCTCCCAATCATGTCTATAAAAGTGTAGTTTTATTCTTTAATAAAGGGCTTTTTGCCTCTCTCCTGCATGAAGGAAGTATTGCTGCTACATCATTTTCACTGCACTCCTACACCTGTACTCCTTCTGGGAACTCTGCTCTTGTTCTGCTCATTCAGCACTCAAAGCTAAGCTCTCCTTTACACTTAGACCTGGAGATGAAGCTGGTTTGGATGAGGACTTTAGCAGCAAGAGGTAATTCCCTGTTTCCTCCGTGCAGAGCTCTGTTGGAGCCTTCCCTTCCCCTGTGAAATGCCTTGGAGCACATCAATATTTACCCAGGAGTGCTCCAGCACCGACACCTGAGCTGCTTTCCCTGCCCCACTCCAGCTATTTATAGCATGGCTGGGCAAGGCACTCCAAGGTGAATATCCAGATATTTCAGATTCTGCCAGCCTGGGAAGGAGTCCCAGGTCTGTGCTGGATCAAGGCACAAATCCCTCACAGTGCCCCAAAAACCCCGAGCTGTGAAGAGCAGGACCTGACCCAACAGAGCCTGGCCCCACACACTCCCTGTTTGACCTGAAAAGTGTCCTTTAACACCTAACCAAAACACCAAAAGGAATTGAAATTACCATGTCCTAGAATATTAAAATTCCACAAAAAGAATCCCCTCCGGAAATGTTGTGCTGCCTGCTCAGTACGGATCTCTCAGAATTTCCAGTTCCCATGATTCAGGATTACAGCTGGAATTCTCTATTATTTTAGCCCACATGGTAGTATCAGCATGGGGGCACTAAAAGTACCAGATCAGAGGTTGCTTTAAAATGAGGATTTATGGAGGGCTATAAATCAAAAGATATAACAAGGAAATTTAATAAAGATAACATTGTTATGTCAAATGGAACATGGATTCTAATACACAAAGAGCAATTGTTTTTCCACATAAAAAGCTCTCAGCAAGAATTTTGCACACAGTGTGAAGCTAAGAATTACTGGAATAATAATAAGTTGTTCTTGGAAATTAATTTAACAAATAATCTTTTTTATTATGAAGCCTACAAAAGATAAATACCCATTTACTGAAACAGAATCTTTAACTTTATTCATCTTTGTACCACATTGTTAGCATTTGCTTTGCCTCTTGCCTATAAACAATGAGGATTTGGGGAATACATCACAGAATAAAAGCAGAATATTATTACAGGGTTCATCAGAATTGCATCTTACACATGTGTACAGAATTAAAACTTTAAAGCAAAATCAAGTGCCAGAACAGGAACTGCCATCTGATCCTGTCTCAGTTTGCTGGTAACTATGACAATGCTGAATATGTGATGGGAAAAAATCACTTTTCCTGTAGATACCATGGCTAATAATAATAATAATATACAAGGGTTCAAGTCCCCACTCATTTCCAGTACTGCCAAGGAGGCTTCTTGAAAGTAATTCCATATTGTAGTAAAATGTAAACCTATGGTTCTCTTTTTTACTGAGCAACAGAAATGTTTGTGTGAAAGAAGACAACATTTATGTCTCATGTGCTAACAGATAAATGGCTTCCTTTGTTCAATGGAAAATGTAACTTTTCTACTTTCCCTCCAAAACCACCCGTGATCTGACTTTAAGACATGAACATAAACTTTTTCACATGAATTACTGCAAATGCTGATGTCCCCAAATCAAATATTAATGGAGGAATATAACCTGGCTGAAAAACAGCAAAATGCTCAAACAAAGCAGCTGTGGACAACCTTGAGAGGCACCAAAATGCTGTTCCCACGTGAGATCCCTGACTCCAGAGCAGCCCCTGTGGTTCCACACACTGGACAGTGCCTTCACAGTTTCGAGAAGTAACAAGCTGCAATCAGTGGAAATTCTGAAAATATTTCACAAAAAAAAAAAAAAAAAAAAAACAACGTTTTTTTGCCTTCCAGGAGCACCCTGCAGATTCCTCAGGTGGGTTCAGGGAAGCTGTGCTGGACACCCCCTGCCACCCAGCAGCTGTACTGATGTTCTGCATGCCAAGGACACCTCATGCCCAAACCAGCCTCCTCAATTATTAAAGGCACAATTTTCTTCAGGCAACTTTTTCAACAGAAAATCCTGGGAACAGACACCTCAGCACCTCTCAGGTGCTCTTATCCATAATTCACCATCCCAGGTTCCAGCTCACAGAACATTTGCAGGGAAAACCACAACTTGGCACAGTCTTTGTCTGTGCAAGACAACCGACAGAAACTGAGGGGAAATTCTGGCTGAGCAGAGGCAGCTGGTGGAGAGAAAAGCAGGACATTTAAACATGAAGATCTGAAACTCATGAAAATAAAAAATTACTGTTCCAGCAACCAATCAGTTACTTGGAATAAAGAAGGAAGCAAAGCTGCTTGGAGTTTTGAAACAACAGATGAAAAACATCATTTCAAATATGATCTGATCTTTTCAAATATGATCAAATATGAGCAAAACAGTCAAAATACAAGATTCTTCTTCCAGGAAGGTCCCTTGGGAGTAATTCCCAATCACCACATTGCTGAGTTTGTAACAACTAGCATCTATAAAAGCTGGAAAACTTCAATGTCTTCCAGCACTTCTCCTATTCCCTACCAAACCACAAAGTAAAAATGACAACATCTTGGAAAGTGATGCCATACAGATCATCTGCCCATGCAGATGTGTAATTTGGCCATTTTTCCTTTGAAGTCTTTTCAGATGCAAAGCCTCAGACCAGTCCCACACAGCTGACTCTAGGAACCTGTTCCCAAAGGTCTGGAAAAGAAACAGTTCCAGAATTTGGTTATTCAGTAATGCAGCTCCCCCTGAGTTAGTTGAGTTAGGTGATTGATGAAGGAGCTGCATGATTTAAATTTTTTTTTTTATTTTTGTATAAATGTTTTTTGGAACTTTAGTAGGTTGGATTTGTAGAATGGTTTTTTGAGTTGATTTTTTTTAATGTTTGTGATTATTTTTTGAGGTAGGACTGTTGTTTGATTTTGTGGTTTATTAAGAGGAGTTTTGGGGGTTTTTTGTTAATTGTGTTAATGTGAGGTTTGTATTTGAAGTTTTAGTGCCATTTTTTTTTAATTTGACTTTTTATAGTATGAATTGTGTATTCATAAAGACTGTTACGGTAATATATTTGTAGTTAAAAGGTATTAAATTGTAATTATTGAAGGTGTTTTTTAATAGCTGTTTGAAATATGGAGAGTTTAATTTTTTATTGGTGTTTAAAGGTTTTTAATTATGTTGTGTTAGCAGTGTGTATTTGGGATTTGTACTTTTTATAATTGATTGGGATGGTTATTAATTGTGTTGGTATTATGTTGAAATTTATGTTTTTAATTTTTTAAAATTTTTATTTTAATTGCTAAGTATGTTTTCTTCACTTACTATTTAGTAATGAGCTCCCCCTCACTGGTATTCAAACAGTTCCTGTGCTTGATCCTCCTCAAACACTCAGAAACTCAGAGATTTCTGAGTTATTGCCACGCACTACACTAGCCAGGCTTTGAAATTCAGCTGTAGAAACCCATGGCTCAGAAGCCTAAAGGCCACTCAGACGAGATCTGATTCACAGCCCACATTCTGAACTCTTCCTCACCATGGAAATCCAAGTTTTCACCTGGTGGTTGATGCAGGTTTACACATTTTAAACCCCGGATGTCAGTTTAACTCTCATACAGTTTACAGCTAGTCCAGAATTTATTTTGTGGTCTGTTATAAAATCTCTAACTGCTGTTCTAATTCCCTTCAGCTTTTTTTTTTTTTTTTTAATTGCAGGAGCATCTCCAATACTTCCATGACACAAAAGCTCATTCAGAACCAGAGGAAGCTGCTGTGTGTCAGAGTGAAAAATGCAACAGCAAAGTAAAATATATTCCCTTCTGTGTAGAACAGCTCGAGCTTATGAAGTACAAGCACTTAAATTAGAAGCAAGTGCTACTTTATAAAATCAGGGCAATATTTCCAGCATTTGAAATGCACATTGCTCTCTCTAGTTTGGCAGAGACAATCTCTGCACTGTTCAAAACTAAATTCATTATTAGAACTGAACACTAGAAGATTTAAAATGAAATTCACCTCTGCCTTGCTCTGCAAACCTGAATTTCTGTAGCCAATTCCTCCAAACATGGTATTTCCCAAATGAGGTTGATTTTGTTAACACAAAATTTAGTCTTCTAAATAGCCCAAGTTCTTTAGAACAGCTGTGGTTCATGTTTTTCCACTGAAGAAAACAGTTTTGTAATCCACTGTGTCCTATGAGCTATGTCCTGCCTTCCTTCTCCTTCTGCAAGCTTTGAAAAAAATAAAAATATCTTCCAGGTTTTTTTCGGCTGGAAATGGTAACAGGGTTCATTGACTGATCAACAAAATTTTTTAACATATATTTTAATAAAATTTCTTTACAATTTTGATTCCCAGAAGTTCTTAAGTACTTCAATAATTTCCTTTTTCAAATGTGTTATTGCTATTGCAGATGCAGAGAACATGTGCTGAAGTAAACAGGGCACTATGTGAATTAGGCTGGTCCTGCACTTAAATCTGCACAGGATTAAGAGCCTATATGGTAAGTATGGATGTTAAACT
>JAOTQP010000619.1:2785379-2797877 GCA_026413545.1 Cichladusa arquata
GGGGGGTGGTTGCCAGAAAATGGGTAGAAAGAGATGAGTAACTGCAATCAAAACCACTTTAAAATGTTCCTTTTCAGAGTTAGACACTATCAAAAACATCATATATACAACATTAACAGCACTGCAAGTGTTTACAGAAGATATTCTGAGAGAAAGATTAAATTTTTATTCCGTCTAAACATAAACACCTGGGTTGAAGAAGAAAAAAAAAATTGCATCTATTTTGGGACATCAGAAGTCAGACTGGAGGCAAGAGAGAATTTTTGAGGCTGTTTGGCAGCACATTAAATTGCAGAGAGTAGAACATGCAGAATTAAGTCAACTTGACACAGAGAAAGGGCTTTTTACCCCTGCCAGACATCGTTTCGGATACAATTAACCCACACCTACAAATTTTCCTCTAAGCCTGCTGCTTTACACTCCCATTTAGGCTTTATGGAGGCAAATAAATATTTGCTTTGAATTGTTTTATTAGAATAAGTTAAATAAAGTTGTTGGCCCTTCATGGCAAGGTGTTATTTATCAGTTGCTGCTTCAGATTTAGGGAAAGGTCCAATCTTTGAGTATTTCTGTAGACTGAAACTTCTATATTTCAAAAGGACTAGGAGGAAACTCCAAGCACATCTCCCAAAAGGAGTATGAGCAGCAGACTCCAGCTGGAAATTGCAACAGATTTTCTGCTGAAAAGTAGATTCAAGTTAATGAATTCTTTCATAACTTCAAGCAATATAAACAGGGTTGTTCATGAAGGACTAGGCCCCCTTGGTTCTTTTATTTAACAATTAACCCTGCTGGAAAAGGAAACTCTCATCCCTAAGGAGCCCCTGGCACCTTGGGCTCAGTGCTGTGCACAAAGGAATTAATTTGGATAAAAACTGGGCAGTGCTGCTGGCAGGGTAGAGCAGTGGTGATTACTGGGTGGAAGCCTGAGCACTCTTCAGGACCCTGCTGTCCTGACACTGGCCATGGCTGCAAGCCCACGGGCAGACCTGGATGTTTCACTGGCTGTACCTGGGAACGCAATTTTGCCTTAAATGTCAGACAAAAAAAAACCCCAAATAAATGCAAAAACTCCCAAACCAAGCCAAGCCCCAACAAGTTTTCCTCTGTGAATTCCACCTGCAGCAGAGAAGGCCGTGCAAAAGGTGGGGGCTCTTTCTGCACGAGCTGTTTTTACCCCATAAACACAGCCAGGCAAACCTGGCACGGGGTGGATTTCCCCGTTCCTGCTGGGATCTCCAGCTCAGCCCGAGCTGTAGGGCAGCACCATGGCCTTGGCTAGTGGGGATGAGTGCATTAATTATTTTGGTGTGCCAGCTCACCTTACTGTCACCCCCTGACTCAATATTGAGCACAACATCAGAGACACAGCCTTGCTCGTTAATTAGCGCTGTTTGCTCGCTCCCCTTAACGAGCTGCTGGTTACTGAATAAACCAGGGCTTGGGCCCCCAGTGAGGAAACTCTGTCCTGAGCCTCACAATTATCCTGACTCCTGCCAACACTTGTACTCACACAGCTCCTGCTGATTAGAAATGTGTCTGAACCCTTGGTTTATCCACACATTTCACTTTCACTTCCCAGCACTTCCTTCCCAGCCTTTATAACACTTCCAGGGTACTACAGGCTGGCGTAGTTTTAAGCACTTCTGGCTACTTTTAAATTATTTATTTTTTCCTTTTACTTTATCTATTTTTGAGGATTAGGTACAATCAGTCTTTTGTGATGTGGGAAAAGCAGAGGCATTGCTGTAAACTTGGATTTTATAAAGAAGTCCTGGGAGAATGTCCCTGCTCACCAGCAGAAAAGGCTTCCTTGGCTTTACACACTCAAGTCAGCACAATTAATTAAGATTCTGTAAATTGCCATTCCAGAGTTCCTCCCAGCTCTCAAACCAAAATTACCTTGAGCATTTTTCAAGAAGTCTTAAGTAAGGAACAGTTGACTTTAAATAAAGATAATTTAAACAGAAGGGTATCTGCTAATATTATACCTTACCACTTTCAATCTTTTCCTACGAAAACCAATTATCATGATATGAAAGTATTTTAACAACTAATTTTTTTTAATAATTGCATTTTGATTTCTTAGACTGGTTAGATTATTGCAGTTGACCAAAGAGTCAAAGCACAAAAATCCATTAATTTTAACAATATTATAAAAATTTATTACTTAAAAAGGCTTTGTCATAAATTCTAAATGTTAAATTAATTATATTTTTTCTAGAAAGTATTGAAAACTCTTGTGATATGCCCAAAAGTCAAAAATTTAAATTATCTTGCTTAAGGAAGAAATAGAGATTTCATCTTTGATGTGAATAAAATAAGGGTTAAGTCAGAGGACAGAATGAAACAAAACCCAATTCTTGCATGTCTGGAAACATGAGCACAAGTAGCAAATCTTCCCTGTCATTTAAAATACTGAGTTTCAGCCTGTAACTTTTACATTTAATTATCTCACCCAGTCAAAACAGGCAGAAGTTTTCAAAATTAATTTCTTACATAAATACTTCTCTTGACAGCCTTTCCAGCAAAGAGCAACCCAAATTTTTTTCAAAGATTCAGAAATAAAATCTGATCTAATTTTAAACAGTATGAAAATCCCTGTGTAATTTGGGTTTGGGGTAGAGGGTTTTTTTAAATATTTTTCAAGCCACAAGCCCAGTTTGAAGATCATTTAAAACAGTTTCAACTGGAAACTGGTACATCCATTTGCAGGAGACCATCTAGTTCATCGTTCAATGCACCTAGCTTGTAATTATCAACTTTAATATCTCAAGTAGATTTATTTAAAGTCATCCTGAACTATTTGCCTTGAACAGCCACCACTGAATCTGCTGCCAAGAACTGATGTAGCCACAATCTCCCATTTGTCCCAGGGATATTCGACTGATCCCCCCATCCTGCAGATAAGGGAGAGACAAAAGGGCCAAGTTCAAACAGCAACAATGGGCCAGAGCAGATAAAGGAGATGAATCCTGCCAAAAGGGCCAAGTTCAAACAGGAAAAATGGGCCAGAGCAGATAAAGGAGATGAATTTTGCCAAAAAGGACCAAGTTCAAACAGGACAAATGCTCAGCACGACCTCATCAATAGTTGAAAGCACAGGGTCACCTCCAAAGATTTTGCATTGTTAGAGAAAGTGGAGCTACCTGAGGCCACAAGGGTGATTTCACAACCATTTCAAAATCAGAGATATTTAAGACCATCAGGAAGCAGAAAAATGAAAAAAAAACCCAAAAAACAAAAAACCCAAACCACCAAACAAATATAGATCAAAAAGCAAATGTGCAATAAAGGAAATGTGTATCTGCAAAGAAATTGGAATCAAGGGACAATGGAAGAAAGTAAAGAGAACTGGACCAAGAATGGTTTGGTCTGAAGTCACAACAGAACAGGATTTTGATATTTGCTTTTTCAGGTTGTGTATAAGCATAAACTCAGACATGGAAGAGTCCACAAGAGGGAATATTATACTGAATTTAAATGTGGAAAATGCAGATATTCATAACAGGGCAGCTAGAGAACTAAAATTTATCCGGGAAACCTTCTATCATTGCTGACCACTCACACCAACACCTGCAATTCAATAACACAAGAAAATGTGAATAATGTGCCTGATGAATAAATAACTCCTAGGCATTGCATGGCTTAAGATTTTTGATTGCTCCTGTCAGCCACCACCAGTCCTTGCAATCCACCAAGGTTACAACATTCCTGGGTGGCCCAGGCAGCTATGATGTGCTATCAATTTTATTAATAAAATGAACTTCTGCAAAATATTTCAAAACTAAAACAGGCTGAAGCCTATTCCCCTCCTTCCAGCCCCCAAATTTAAATGAAGCTGGCAAAAATTTCTCTTAAAGATCCCGTGGCAGCAACTGAATCTTTTAAGGAAGATTTAAGCAAGACTGAAGAAGCTCCCCAAATAAAATTCAGTACTTTCAAGCCACAATGAAAGTTAAGAGGCTCAAAATAAGGGTAAGAGAGAAGGAAAGTCTCCCTAAATCACAATGAAATAGTGATAAAATAAAGAGAAATCCAGGGGATTGCAAACTGGGTCCCAGATTCAGGGCAATAATTTCAAATCCCTCATTTAAAACAGAGTTTGCTCTTCCAACATGAGCATGACTGGACAGAAGAGATGCCAGAGGCTTGCAGAAGAACAGACACAAAGCTCTCCCATGCAGGGAATGGCGTGGATTGCCATCCCACAGCAAGTCCCACCCGATTTTTCTCTGTAATTTTAAGCTGTGAGCTGCAGAGACATTCGTGTCAGCATCAATACTTTGGGAAAAGTGGGGCAGCAAAAAGAACTGCCAGCATCTCATGGCAAAACATGCCACACTGATAGCCTTGTTAAATAGGATTAACATCAGGAATTAAAAATAACATCTAGGTTTGGTGAAGAAAAAAAAAAAACCTACTGATTTTACCCTAAGAGTCCCCATCTATTGCAAACGCTAGAACAAATTTATTTTTAAATCTTTTCAAGCTCTTAGCATACCCATTCTTCAGGGCTGAAGGCACAAAATCTGTTTCTTCAAAGCCGTTTGTTTAATATCCAGCCCAAAGCAGCTCACTCTCAGTCTGCACACGGTATTTTGGAGCAGTGGTGCACACACACCTTAACGAGCTGGGTTTATTTGTCCTGTACTGAGGGGTCACTTCAAAACAGTGAATAAGACAATTTGAGCTTAATCTGATATTTCTGCCATCTGATATTTCCTATGGAAGCAAATGAGCTCAGCTGTGCTGTGGCATTAAACACAACCAAAGCAGCTCATGGAAGCAAACACGACTGACCTGTGGCACTGCCTCAGCTAAAACTGCTCCAGTTCTCTGCTAACACAACAAATTGTGCACATCCCTCAGTGTGCACCATGGGTTTGGGTGGAAAAAAGAAAAGACCAGTAGCTCAGAAAAGAATGATCATTCCTTTAGAATTAAAAATTCACTTCTGAGGGTTCCTGTTCTGGGTTTTACCTCAGGGGTTGCAGCAGGTGAGGTTTCATGGCTATAAGCAAGTAAGGCAGCAGGAGGTGTAACACAACCACTGAGACTTCCTTGGGAACAAACCCAGCAACACATTCCTAGAATTTCCTTAGATATCTGTAAATTTTAAAAATTCATTTTTTAATAGAGTCCTTCAACACCCAGAGCTTGGAATCACCAGATGGACAATGCACCAAATATAAGCAGATTTATCATCCTAGGGCCAGCTACAACTCATGTAACAGCACATAGCACTGAATTATTGGAAATTATTAAAATTAACTCCAACTAAATTTTAATTAGTTATTTTAATTAATTGCAAGTAGTGCCCACTTTTAGCCAGCATTAGTTAGGTTTCTTCACAGACTCTCGCTGGGTAACCAAAGATACAAGGGAGATTGAGGCCTGGAAAGCTGGAGAAAAATATTATAATAGGGCTAAAGAATGGGGACCAAATTAGCATGAAGAGGAAAATATCAGTAACCAATAGAGGACAGAATATTAACTAATGAAGAGAATCATGTCACTGAGAACCAATGAATATCAATTTCTTTGCTAAAAATGCATAAATAAGTGAAAATGTTTTGTATGAGCATTGGTGTTGGGGCTGGAACTTTGCCAGCCACTCACCTCTGGGCCAGGATTGAAGTGATGCCTTGCTAACACTAAAAAGAGTGTTAGAGAGGGTTATTTTTCCCCATTTTGGGAGGGTTTTGGTACCATCATCACTCCTGTTTGATGCACCTGTGCCCCTGATAACCACCCACAATTTACCACCGTGGTCCCCTCAGATGATTGTCTCTGAATCCTGGAAAGCAAATTGTCCTGAGCACTTCAAAGGGCTCCTGCTGCAGGTGAGCTCTGTCACACTGTCCCTGCAGTGCCCCACACACCCAAAAACTCACTGGCTTGAGAAAACAATGGAACAAAGGAGCAGCCAGGCACTGGCACCCCCATGGCACAGTGCACAAAGTCAGCATTTCCAGGAACATTTCCAGGATTTCCCAAGTTTACACCGTATTTCTGCAGGAAACAGCAGGGGGCTTTAATGTATTGTGACGTTTTTCTCTCAGTAAAAACTCAACAATTTCAGTAGTGAAAAATCACAGGTTCTGACCTGGCCAACCTCTTCACCCTTTGGGTTCATTATCACAAACAAGGAGGGATTTTCTCCAGGGTTTCTGTGAGCTAAGAGTCACCCATAACACTACAGTTCAGGGGCAGACAGAAATTCTGGCTGCTGGTGTCGAGCTGGATGAGCTCTGCTATCCATGGAAAACCACCCAGCAGCCATGACCTCACTGGCAGAGCAGAATGGTGATGCCATGCAGCAATTCCTATTACTGTAGGATTTTTAATGAAGGTGAAACAACTGCAGGGTGTGATTAAAAAGCAAGCAAAAGCAAACTAGGAAAGAGGAAACAGAATATCTCAGGAAAGAACGATCATTCCTTTAAAACTGAGCTCCTGTGCCAGGGAAAGGGAAGGGTCCAACATATGACTGAACTGAGGCAAACCCAAGGAAACCCACAGCATCCCCAATTGTCACCTGAGCTTCCAAACTGAGGCAAACACTTGAGACTGCCAGGAAAACTGCGCAAAAAAAAAATTGCTGTATTGTTTAAAGAAAGAATTAACTGAGGTGCCCAGAGTAATGCTAAGATTATAACTGCACAATTGCCCTGCAATTCCACAGCATTTCCCATATATTTTTCTTCCACATTAATGCTGCCACAGTCCTGAACAAACAGCATTCAGATTCTAGCATCCCAGGAGCTGTGCCCTCACTCACAGAGGCAAAGTGAAATCCTGCTGCAGTTAATGGGGCACTCACTGGATGCTCTGAGAGAATTCTCCTCTCTTATTCTGCACCTCCTTCAGGGGCAAGCTCACCTTTTGAAGCTCACCTGTAAAGGAGTGGGCTATTCCCTCTTCTCCCTCATCTCCAATGCTAAACCAAGGACAAGAATCATGACAGCATTTGAGCTACTCCATAAATTTGGTCGGTTTTTCTTCCCAATATGTATTTTCTCAGACTTTTTGTACCTCAGGACTGTACCTACCTAAGCTGCCCTCCCACTGAAATAGGCTGCTTCTCTGTGGAAAGTGCTGGGGAGGAGAGATTGGCACAAAATGCAAAAGGAATAATCAAAGGAGCAGCCCAGCCTGTGGAAGCTCAGGTTTGTGAGTCTTAGCAGAACTGACTCAGCTCACAAGCCACACAGGAAAAGAGTATCTGCAGTCCCTGAAGAATTTCATTTGAAAGCAAAGAGGAAACAAGGGCTAGTAAATGCTATTGTTACAGAAATAGCAGCTACATACACCCAGAGATTTCTATTACACAACTGAAACCCTCTGCATTTAATAGAATCCGTGGTTGCTTTGCCAAGCTCTGGGCTGGCAATTAGCATGGGACATTGAAATGCATTGTTTTACCAGCTCCAAGGCAAGGGCAAGGAATGGGATTTATAATGAGCATTCAGAGAGGGTTTCTTCCTCCTTTAAAAGTGAAAAAGGAAGTTACTGTACCCAGCTGAAGGCTGTGCCAGGGAATGTCATCTATTATCTGTGAAACAGGTTCTTTATGTCTGAGGTAATCAGCAGCTTTTCAGGATGTTGGGGAGGCTGCTTTCTCATTGCACCTTGCAGGATCTCAGGCACAGTTTTCAGAACACCTACACAGATGTGAAAAAAAAACCAACTCTTGGAGATAGAGGAGGAATAATTTCCAGAGATATTCGAAGGCAAGTCAGAAACCATGAGTGTACCACATTAAAGGAAGTCAGCACAGAGGGAATGCAGATATGTTTGTCCTGGAAGCACATTGAGCTGACTGCAAAAAATACACATTTGGCTTTATTTTCCACTCACCTTTATAAATAACAGGCATGTCAAAAACCAACCTCTGACTTCTTGGAAAACAAATGGAAACAGTAAATTTGAACAGTCTACATTTGAAGGGGGAGTAGTAATTGCAAAAGGGACAGGAGGCAGGAAATCACTACTAACACTCTAACACCTAACACTCTTCTTATCCCAGATCTGTTGATAGAAGTTATCCTCAAAAGAAAAATGACTATTTAATCATGCTAATTTCTCTTGCAGGTCTGCTGAGCTTAGATTCGCATAGTGAAGCCACTGCCTCATTTTAATAAAAAAAATTATACAATCCTCTTTCACAAAAACACAGAAAAGCAATGCTGAATAAAAGAAAAACAAAATTCAACATTTCATTATTGTAAGGAATGGCATTGTCATCACCTGTCCAGTCCACAGATGATCCTTACAAAGACTTTAGCAGCAAAATTTCCCAATTTCCAGCTGGAAGCAGCATCACTGCAAGTAGTGACACTTGATAAAATGTCTGGGAACACATAACAGAGATTCAAGTAATTGTTTTATCTCTACATTTTCAGGTGACACTTTAAAGGGAGCAGGTTTTTGCACCCCTGTAAGGACAGCTGAGACAAGGAACTAAGAGCTCTTGCAGCAGGGCCAGTCCCACCAGGACAAAACCACAGCATGGCTACTCTTTGCTTTCACAGGGCACCAAAAAATCAGGCAAAAAAGCCTTCTCTGTCTCTGATACTCTGCAAAGGCAAAGCTTAATTCCATCAAGGGCACGCTGGCTCCATCGATTGGATTATTCATTTGGTGTAATGGACTTTGCTTTCTTCCTGCAGCCTTCTCAAAACAAGAACAAAATGAAGATAAATCAGCTCTCACTCAAGGCTGGCAGTCTATAGACATTTATGGATTTCTGAGCCCTGCAATACAACAGAAGGGAGGCATTCCCCAAGGATGTTTTCCTCTGCAGTCCTGTTACCCTCCCAGCAGCTCCCCAGCACAGAGACACACCAAGGCAAGGCTGCAGCCACCCCTCCCTTCAGGTCTTTCTTTGCCATCACTGATCCAACCTCCAGCTTTGCCTTCCCCAGCACTTGGACACCACAGCCAATGATCCCTGTTTGATCCTCCAAGCAAAGCCCTAATTGCCATTTTCCAAGGGAGCACCAGCAGTGTAATCCCAGTTTGCCATTGGGACAGCTGACGTAGCTCTCATGGAACACAGAGATCACTTCCTCCATCCTTACACCTTGCCCATTATGCTGCAGGCCTGGCCCCATCTTTTTCTCACACAATAAATGAGCTGATTATGCCAACAAACTCAAACCACTAGTCCTGAGAGTGAGATTGCAGTTTTATCAACTGCCCCATATAATGGCAGCACTTTCCATCACTTATTAATTCAGCAGAAAGGGGTTGAGTCACTGTATTGCATCACTGCATTTAGATCAAGGAGAAACTCAGGGCACAACACGTTATGGAGAATGCTGACCTGCAATAATCTCTTTGCAAAGAGGGAAAGAGTAACAGAAAGTTGCTGGGCCAGGTTTTCCTTTGACTTGTGACACATTGTAGTTGTAATTGAGTTGTAAACTACAATGAACGAACACTAGTCCAGAAAAATTTCTCACCCATTTATTACTCTGCTCATTTAAATCTGAGGTACAAGAGCAGAATGTGTGTCTGTGGTCAGTACACCCTGCCTGCAGGTATTTCATGTCTTACAGGGAAAAGGGGACTTCAGCTTGCATGAAAATAGCCTCCTCTCTAAGTGTGGCACCTGCTGAGGTAAGATAATCATTGAGAGGAAGATGATGTCCTGGGTAATCACATAAATAAATCAGCACTGACCCCAGAAAATCTCTGATGCTGCCTAATGAAAAAGCAGAAGACACTCACTCGCTTTCTGCTTTTCCTGCCCTTACTTTAAAGCACTGCCTGTAACCCAGAGAGAACCTCTTTGCAAGCCTTTTAGGATTCTCAAGGGAGCAGATATCTCTTTTTTTAAAAAGCTTTATGGGGAAAATGCATCATGCAATATCTCTCTAGTTCTCCACGAGTAACTGAACAAATCCAAAGTAAATCAGCAAGTGGCACAACATGCATGAGCCCAGAAACAAAATGAGCAATGAAATTGGACTTATCACAGAGAAAAATCTGAGCCATTCATTTGAGATGCTTATGTTTGAGTAACCTTTGGAAGAATGTGTGCTGTTTCATTATACAAACAATGGAAATATTAGATAAGGAAAAGAAGCACCATTGCCAGGAAAGCTCCAGGCACCCCTTGGAAATCATGAATCGTGGAGATGTGGCTGTATGGAAATATAACATGCTGCCTGCAGCAGGAGTGTCAGACCTCCAGAGCCATTCCTGCCAAGCCATGGGTCCTGGGAGTGCAGCTCAGGAGCCCCTGGAGCAGCACATCTGCCTGGCCCTGTCCCACGGACACATCAGACACAGGAGCCAAATTCAGCCTCCCTAAGGCCAAGCCTTAGAGCTGGGCCAGGCCTGCAGGGCAGGGCTGAGACAGCCCCGTGTGCCAAAGCAAACCCTCCACGAGTTATTCACACACAGCCATCTCTCCCTGCTGTTCCCAGCCCTGGAAGGGACCTGTGACAATGGTGCTCCATGGGACAATTGTGGCTGGGGACAGGCCAGTGCTTCCCCAGAGAGCAGAGCTGAAAGAGCCACCAGTGGGGGATGCAGGGCTGTTGCCAGTGGGGAGAAGGGGCAGGAGGCATTCCTGGGGCCAGTGGGAGGGTGCAGAAGGGAAGGGAAGCCCCTGTCACACTCTGTGCTGCCCACTCTTCCCACAGAGTCAGGGACACCTCCAGCCCCCTAGACATCCAGGCAGAGAGCCATGGAATTATTTGGGTGGGAAAGGACCTCTAAAGGTTGTCCAGTCCAAGCCCTGCAGACAGCAGGGACATCTTCAGCTAGGGCAGGTTCATCAGAGCCCCATCCAACCTGCTGTTACATATTTCCAGGGGTGGGACATCCCCCACATCTGTGGGCAGCCTGATCCCGTGTTTCACCACCCCCATTGTATGAAATTCCCTCCTTGTATTTAATCTATATAAACCCTCCTTCATTTTAAACCCATTACCCCTTCTCCTATCATAACCTGCCAAAACATTTTTCCCTAACTTTGTTAGGGAAATACTGGGAGACTGCAATGGCCTTTCCCTGGGGTCTTCTCTTCGGGGATACACATGAGGGGCTCTGCAGCTGCAGTTCCCAAAAGGAGAAATCGAATTAACAAATTTAAAGGAGAGACTGAAGTCTCATAACCCATAATAATATTATCAATTCATCCAGGAGGAGCACCCAGGCCCCTTTCCTTCCTTGACCCAGCACTGGGTTGTTGGGGCACTGGGGGCAGCCAGTGCCCATTGATGGAACCACAGGGAAATGGCAAGTTCTCCAAGCTCTCACCAGCTCACTGCACAAACCCCCAGGTTAAATACGAGTTTAAAGTTCACCCCTGACGTTTTTCCTATGTGAGGTAGGAAAAAAACCCCGTGAGGCCTCGGCCCTGGCCGTGCTGAGGGGTTTGTTCATGGCCAGGGCTGCTCTCACTGTTCAAACCAAACCTTCCATGGGGACAGCAGGGACAAATAAGGGCTGGATGCGTGCTTGGAGCTTGGCTGCTGGCCTGGGGCTGACAAACAACCTACAGGAGATGTCTTGAGGCCACAAATAAGGACAAGGAATTAGGTAAGGCAGTGTGGTGACCCAGAGAGAGGATGAGCAGGTCTGAGATGCTGCTTCGAAGGTTTCTGGAGTTCAACTTCAGCTCAACATCACAAAGAAGCTCTTAAAAGCAACTTTCAGAGAGCTTTTAAGGAAATTATAAAATCAATCAAAAATTATCCTTCCTAATCTTGAATGCAAAATAATGTAAGAATATCATGAACCTATGGATAATATTTAATAGTTTATACATGATCAAGTGTGTTCTTTTATCAATGAAAATTATGCTATCACCAGTTTCTTTACATCCATGGTCTATTTTGACAGTGTGTTAAAATAAAGCTCAGTCTCTGACAATCACAGAATCAGTTATTCTACATTTCTATTTTTAAATTATATTTGTCTGAATTAAGTATTTTTCATTCCTTCCCCAATTTTCTTTTCCAAATTCTTCGCATCTCTGAAGCTGACTGAACACAGTGGTGCACCTGCCTGCAATTCAGAGCAGCTTCCAAACAGACTATTAAGTTATTAAAGGTGCATTTTTATAGAAGCAAGTGTGAGGAACCAAAACTAACGAGTCTTAAAAGCAGCTGGTTAATTTTGTTGCATTCAATCTTTCTTCAGCTTTTACCTCACCGTTAAAATTGTGAAAGGCTTTTTAGATTGCAATAATGAAAAATAAACACATCTCCAAAGCTGGCCCAATTCTCAGTCTGTATACCCCACACAACAAACATGCATTTGAAAAGAGAGAGAACTTCTCTTGTAGCTCAACTAAGGGCAGTTGTGATGATTAAAAAGAAATACGAATATTAGAAATATTATCAGTTAACTGTTAGCTGATATTGTGTCTTTCCATGAAACCTTTGCGTGGTATCCCTGAGACCTACAGCCAGAAAAACAAAACAATAACAATAACAAAAACAAAACAAAAAAAAAACCAAACAAAAAAAAAAAAAA
>JAOTQP010000619.1:2798264-2814150 GCA_026413545.1 Cichladusa arquata
AAAAAAAAAAAAAAAAAAAAAAAAAAAAAAAAAAAAAAAAAAAAAACAAAACTGAAATGCAAGAAATCAGAGAAGTTAATTGACTAATATAGTCCTATAAGAAATAAATGTTTTTTATAAGGGAAAGTAGATGAAAATGTTGCTGTAAATTGGTGGTTACTATATGAAATTGTGGGTATATATAGTTAAGCATTGGAGAGAGTAGATTCCAGTCTCATTTGGTATTCATTCTCACTTGGTAACTCATCCCATTTTACCAGCTGTCCTTTATAAGGCATCACTGATGCTCCAGTGGGCCTCAGAGACTCCAATTGCATGGAAAATTATACAACTGTCAGCAGAGCTTTGCCCAAGGGGGGTTCAGCATTGTTTTGCAAAGTGACTGGGCTAGATCCTGCCTATATGTGGTATTCCTGGGATAATGAAAGTGAAACTAATCTGAACATAAATATTTTAAGAGCAAATTCAAGTCAACACGTATGTGTATTTTTTCATATAAATTATTTCCACAGATTTTGGGGAGGTTCTTTTTATGAGCACTTAAAGAGGAGCTTTTCATTATAATATAATCACTTTAAGGCAGGAAATCCCTCAGGCATAAATGAGAGCTGGGATCTCCACTGCATCCACAGCTAAAGGAGCAATCAAAGAAAATTTGAAGGAGAGACTGAAGTCTTGTAACCAATAATAATACTAATTCATTCAGCATGCAAATATTATTCTACTCAACATTCAGCAGGCTTCCCCAGCTCCACACTGAACTGAGATGGGAGTTCACAGGGAAATGAACCTCACAGCAGTGTCAGTGACATCTGAGTTACAAATATTACATCTTCACTTGAGAAGTTCAAGGCCTTTAAAACCATTTCAAACAGCACTTCTAAGTGTGATTGATCCTACCAGTCTGTAGGTGGGACATCAAATATTAACATGGGAAATTAATTGAGTCAGCTCTGAGCTCATGGCTACTTCTTCCTTTCTAAATAAACCAGTAAATTCAGGTCAGGCCACATTTTACCAAATTATCACGTCCCTGCTGCCAGGAAACTTTTTTTTCCTCTGCTCCAGTAACTGTTTCAGCATCCCACAAAATCACAAGGACTTTATGAAGGTAAATTCTGGAAGAGCTTACAAGGCAGGGAAGAAGCAAGTTCTACAGTCAGGTCCTTTTCACTGTTTCACAGTCACTCAGGACTCCTGCTCAGCCATTTGGCTTCTTAAAAGAAGTGCCCTGCAATAATTCTTATTTCATATTTCCCACAAAACTATGTGAGATGTGCAACACACCAAAGTCTGAAAAACAGAGGAAGTTCAGTGAACTGTGCTTCACCAAAACGATGCCTAGTTGGAAAAGTGATTTTCAGGCAGTGAATTGTGGCTTTTCATAAAGGTATTCAATGAGGAATCCACAGTTTGCTGCAGATACTGAAAGATAAAACTAAGTATGCCAATAATTAATTTTCAAATCATATCTGCTTGATGTTAGAATTCCATTTCCAAGTAAGAAATTATTATTCTTTCCTCTAAGAATAGTCATGTCTTCACTGAGCTTGGAATCAAGTAAAACAATGGCTTGGCACTTAGAACTAAATATAAGTTTATATTTGCCATAAGCTTTTAAAGTTTCTCATTATGGATGCTTTCTCTCCAGTGAAAATTTCCAGAGTTTGACAAGACATATTTCAGAGAATTTTTCCAAGCAAAACAATTACAAAGAAGACGTAAGCTTCGTGTGACTGGGAATTCCTATTATGTGATCCACTTGAAAATTAAAACCCAGTGGAGCCTTCCTGATTCCAAGGCTATGCTGATTGCCATTTGAAGCTGGAAAGGTTTTTCCCTAATGCACAAGTGATGAAGTGCACGTAATGCTGGGAGGAAAGTTACCTTATCTGCAGTATCAGATATAGATTACTGCTGGAGTCAGCATGCCACGCTGCTGGATCCATACACTCTGTTCCAGCATGAGGAATTGAGTTTCCCTGATGTCATAAATTGAACACATAATGCAATTAACATCTCCTTTGAAGTTCACATTGACCAGGTAACCACTACAATGAGCTGGCAAAACTTGACTGAAGTCACCGCCGTGAGCTCGGCTCAGACTGGGGCTTCAGCTCTGACTTTCTGCAAACGTGGAATGCTCCAAGCTGAGACACTGACAGCTGCTCCTTTGGGACCCCTCATCTGGGGTAATTTATGGCATCACACTACAATTGACATGTTTATGATCACACCAATAACTGCAGACTTTGAGGCGTTTAAACACTGGAGGTAACTAAATGATTAATTTTAGAAAGAGGAGAATGGAACAAAGCCAAGACTTCTATCTTCTTGAAAAAAGAAAAGAACTTAAAATGAACATCTTGGCTACATTACAAGACTGCAGAAATATTATAGACTGAAAGACTGTGTAATTTCCAAAAGCGTTAATACTCCTTGGAGATAAAAATACAGTGACAAAAATAGAATTCTTAGAATGAAACAGAATTTTACTTGCACTTAAAGAGAAAGAAAATTGTATGAGGCGAGGGAAACACTGCACCATTGTTAATGCTTCATGGGGAGATATTTGGTTTGAGCATTGAAAACCAGACTAATAAATGATCAGGTAGAAGTCTCGAAAAACACTTAGGAAAAGAGATAATGGAAAATTATCATTGGTAATATTAAGCATAAGAAAGTAAGGAGCTTAATTTTACACACAACAGGAGGGCAACTAATAAAAACATCAATACAGTCATAGACTGATGATTTCAGCAAAATTATCTATGGTAATATAATAAGTGAAGATTAGTAACCTATATATAAACCTAAAAAAATATTGATCTACACAGTAACATAATGTGCATCTCAAAACGTCATTTCATACGCTAAAGAGATGTGCAAGTACCTAGAAGCTGTTTTGAAGCAACTGTTTTTGCACCTTCTTCCCTCCAGGAGCAGAGAGATTCAAGTTTCTTTGCAATGCTTAAAACATGTGCTGATTTTTTGTGTCATTTTAAGGAAGCTGTTAAAACAAAAAGAACTCCTTCCACTCTCACGCCAGCCTTAGCTATAGCTGGACTGGTTTACCTTCTTTCTTAGAAGACTCTTGTTTTATTATTGTTGGGAATCATGGCAGCACCATGAGAATTCTGTTCAGGTTGGAATCAAAACGTCTTTTTTCCACTGTCAGAGGGCATTTACACAAAGCCCCCTAATTCAAGTGAAGAGAGAAGTGCTTACCTTCTGTTGGTGATGTCTTCAGATGTCTGCAGAGCCCCTCTGTTTCCCCATAAGTCTCTTTAATTTTTACTACTGCCTCTGTCCCTCGGAGTTCCATGAGGGAGCGCAGTTCCTGCAGTGTGCACCCAAACTCTCCTGCATGGTTGGCCTCATTTCTTTGGTTCTTGGAATAAAAATCGCTATTTGTCATGTCACCCATCGTGGCTTGGCTGTATTGCTCCGCTCGTTGCAGCTGATACGACCTCGAAACTGTTTAAAAACCGACGGAGAGGAATCTTGAGTTCCGAGGTGAGAAATTACGAAGGGTCCCGCGAGTGTCCGGCGAGCGGCGTGGAGGATGCGCCTGGCGTGGAGGGTGTCCCTGACTGGCTGGAGGTCACAGAACGGCTGCTCTCAAGGCTGCAGACCGGCTCCACTCCATTCACCATTGCCCATTATGCTGCACCCAAGCTGTAGAATCTACATGGTCATTTCTTCCTCTGGACCTTTGGGAGCAAGCAGAAAGGACTCATTACAAGGTGGGATTGGTGTCAAGGGGATCCTGGCATCCCAGAGGTGCTGCAGGTTGCAGCATCCAGCCCAGGAGAACACCAGCCCTGCCTTGGATAAAGCTCCCCACGGCTGGAGCACCAATGGCAGCGCTGCTCCAGTGCCAAGAGCAGCCGCTAAATAAGATGAGTCATGAATATTAATTAGTGAGCGATTAGCCCGGCGTGCAGGATGCACCCCCAGTACGTGCTCTGCTCCATACAGCCACCCTGCTGTCCTCTGCCCAGAACAAAGGCTCCTGATAAGGCTCCCGGGTTAAAAACGGGTTAAACACTGCCAGTTTGCATCATGGTTAAAGCAAGACTGTTTTTATAGCACGAGGGCAGTGAGACTTTGCAAAAGCTGCAGAGCCACCATCACAAATGCAGAATATATTTAAATGTATTACATCTTGCAGCCTTGCCTTTGTGCAGGCGAGCACAGCACGAATGCAATGGGATGTCTGGGATGGAAGAGGCAGAGCCCCTGTACGAGGAGTCCTTTCCCCTGAGCCCAGCCACCAGCAGGCACTGACAGCCCAGCAGCATCCTGTGCGTTTCTCTTTTTACTTCTTTTTCCCTTTTTTTATTTTATTTTTTATGTGCAGTGCTGAACAAGTCCCGTTCGGACCATCTGGGAGACAGTTGATTGCTTGCTAAAGCCAGCCTTTAAAACCTGTTTCCCCTTCCCATATTCTAATGAAGTTGGTTTAAATACTGCTGAAACCAGCTATTATATTTGGCACGCAGAGTTTTAACAGAGATTAAAGGTTTCTTTTTTTTTTCTTTTCCAAGCGGGTTAGTGTGAGTGCACTGTCTAATCTAGAGGTCTCAGAATCGTTTTCATAATAAAAAGGATCTCTCAAAGGGCACCCCAGCAGCCTAATGACTGACCAACCTGCCACAGGCAAAGGGCACATGTTGAACTTTCTAGGCACAGCAATCCCCAGTGGAAGTTATATATACATGCCCAGATAAAGCACATCAAGAGGAGCCCGATGCATTTCAAGTCCTGGTTTTATACTGGAGCAATAATTTTAATCTCCTCCCCCCAACTACTGTTGACATAACACGTAGGGTTTGCTATTTCCACTCTCTAATTGCCATTGCTCTGCAGTGACAAAGATCAGACCTGTGTGAGCACTAATTTGGAGTTACCTTGCTCAGTTAACAAAACTGGACCTCTACCAGCTTTACTGCTTCAAACCTCAACATTCCTTTGATTTCTATGGAGGAAAAAATTAAAAAATAAAAATAATAAAAAAAAAGAAGTTCAAGTTTCACTGTGATGTTACAGACCAAAATAAATTTAAATACCAGCCAACTGCTACACTTTCTCCCACCCATCCTATTTACTGATGTATCTTCTAGTGCTAAGAACTTCTGCCACCCTCAATTTCACATATTGCTTTTCACATTCACGAGACGAGAATTTCAGCACGAAATGTTTCTACAGCAAACAACAAATAGAAACCAGAAGTAGCAATTTCAAAGGGCCTTTATTTACCAAACAAGAGATGGTGAGCCATGCTCAGCTCTCCATGCTCAGCATCCTGGGCACTGCTCAGCCTCAATCCATCCCCAGGTAATCCCCTATACACAGCAGGAAGAAAAGGCCTTACTCACACTATTGCTTCCTCTGTTTGTAAACAGGATGGATCAGTATTCTGAACAGAAATAGCAGCAGCCTGCAGCATTATTTGGGAAAAAAAACTGCAGGCCAGAAATGTCACAGATGCCCAATCAAACAGGCTCCATCCCAGGAGGCAGCGGATCGCCAGGGCTCCTCCTTCCGAGCAGCAGCATCCCAGGCTCTGCCTGCTGCCAGCCACAGCAAAATGCAGATTGAGAGCTGACTGCCACAAAGACCCTGAGCCTACAGTAGTAATGACAAATAGCTGAAAAAACAGGCTGCTTTTACTCCCAGTGGTAAAAAAAAAAAAATAAATATAACTGTTCTTAAGTGCAGTTCACGGTTTCGAGAGCTGGGCATCTCAAACAGCCATGATTTCAAGAAAAAAAGAAGATGGAAAGAACATTGCTCTAATAAAAAAAAAAAAATCTTTCTAAACATTGCTCCAAAATAATAAAATTGTTCTTAAACTGCTCCATAACACCACAGGGAAAAGACAATTATGAGTATTTTCTGAGGAGAACCATTCACCAATTTCATTTCTGATGCAAAGGGTACTAAACAGCATCAAAGACATTTTCTCCATGATCTTTCTGTGGAAAGTGTCCACTCCTCTCAATCAAAGCATCTCTTTAGGCTTACTGTGCTATCACTATAAATTAATATATTTTCTTCTATTCTTAGAAATTCATTGTCATTTGCCAGCCACAGCAAGACAGTGCTGTTGCTTTTCAGCGTGACTCATTTGCCTGCTTAATTTTTAATTTCGCCTCCGATTAAATATTAACCAATAAACAACAAATATGAGGTTTACACTTCCTTCAGAGCTTCCAAACCAAATCACTGGCAGTCTGTGCTGCTCATGACTCACCTGACGCTGTGCCACCAGGGAAACACCACCTCACGTTTCTGAGGGGCAGATGGTGAAAGCCAGCAGGCACAGAGCGTGACTGACATTATTCCCTGCTAATGCAGCTCCCTAATCCCATGGAACAGGATGCTCAGGCTCCTTTCCATCCCAGGATCTCTCCTAGCAAAAGCCCAGGCTGCCAGGACTGGCATGGAATCACCTCAACCTCTCCTAAGTGGTGAATATTGAATATTTCTTCACCAAAAGCTGAGGAATGGAGAAGTTGTGGCTGGCACGTGGCAATATTCCCATTGTAGGGCTTTGCATCTCCAAAATACATCCAGTGGGGAAATTAGGAATCATCCACAAGAAACCCCATTACACTGGTTTGGGTGGTGCTTTTTTGTTTCTGTCTTTTTGGGTGGAGGTGAGAGAAGAGATTATTTTACAAAAGAACTCACAATATTGATATTTTCAAGACATAGATATATTCTATGTGAACTACCAAGGAATTCTGCTTAAAGGAGGTGATACTGGCATATTTTTTCAATCAAAATTATCTTATATCCCAATGGCCCAATAAATAAAGTGAACTGGATTTCATCTCTGGGTGCTGCTTTCTCTGCTCTATCCACAGTGGGTTTAATTTATGACTGGAACATAAAGAGGCACCATCCTGAGAGCACAGCTTTCCAACCCATCCTAGAACAGGGTCACCATTGATCTCATCACTCCATATGAGAACAACTCAGAGGAAAAATGTCCCTTCTCAGATATGTTCTATAAAAGAGAAATAAAAACTCCAGTAAATTAATTTCACACACATTAGCTGGTTTAGCCAGAAAAATGCAATCACTTTTAACAAAGGTTATTTGGTTTTACTTACTCTTCCCAATGCTTCTGAAAGTAGAAAACTGAGTAAAAGAAGTCCCAAAGTGCAGTTTGAAAACAGGAGACTGCTGTGAGGCTGAGATAAAAATCACAAAAGACTTCACACACAGAACCTGAGTAAACCACCCTTATTTTCCTCACTCAAAAGTCAGACTATCAGTCTGTACCTTGGTCTGGAATCTTGTCAAAGAGAGATTTTTATTGTACAAATGCAATGTAAAGTTGAGCTGGCTCTTTGGTTGGTTGGTTTTTTTTTTCCAGAGTTGCTGTGTCTGGGGGAAGAGGCTTCCAGTCCTGTAGAGCCCAAGTCAAATATTTTTCATCTCCTAGCTGCTTAGAGGAAATGCATGCCAATTAAAACAGAAGCAATTTGGATGAGCTAACTGCAGGCCTGCTGGGAAAAGTATTCTTTGATTTCCCTAATCAGGAAAAGTCTCATCTTGGAAGCTTGTAAATATTTTCACAGTGTGTTAGAATGTAGATATCATCCCCAACTATTCTGACATCTGATTTCATTTGGGTTTCTACTGGCAGGAAAGTTAACAGCAATGTAATGAACCAGATTTCACCAGAGCAGAATCCCAAGGCTTGCATTTCACAGTCCTTAAAGTCTGGACAAATAATGGAGTCAGGAAAAACAAAAAATTAGTCAGGAGGAAAAAAAAAAAATTAAAAATAAAAAAAAATAGGATAAAAAAAAGATTCTTAATTTGACTATTTTCTCTAAACTGTCACCTGAGATTATGGCAACTCTGATTTCACAGTTTGCTGGTGGAGAAACTGTTTGAATTACAGGTTAAAGGGTGATCCCCTCTCAGCCAGGACAGAGATCAGCAGAGCCCAGGCTCTGTTCACCCCTCGTGCAGTTGGAAGGTGACACACACAGCTGGTTCTCCAGGAATTAAACTCAGGGAATCAGCAGTTCCTTCCATAGGGAGCATCACTGCCCCACTTGGACTTTATTGGCCATAGATAAAATTCCAGCTGAGCCCTATAGAGAACCCCCAAATAAGGGGGGAAGCAGTGAAGTGTCACATTTTAGTGAGTACAAGGTGCATAACCAGATTCATCTGTATTCACTGATACCATTCCTTAACAAAGCAGGACCGGGAGGAGATTTCTGGGAGTTTTCCCTTGAGTCTGAGCAAAATAATCTGAGATGTTTTGAGACTACAGCTCTGTGAACTCTGAGCTGTGAGCAGCAGGGCAACAACTGATTGCAGAGAATGAAAAGCTCACAGCAGAGCTCTGCAAGGGGAAAAGAGTTGAGAAGGAAAACCATAACCTTCTCAGTGGAGGCCTTCAGATACGTGAAATAAATCAAGTGTGGACCAGCTGTGGCATCTGTTCATGGCAAAGCCAAAATGTCCATCAATTTGTGAACACAATCTGCATGGAGCAGAATGATGAGGATGAGTTCTCTACCCAGCAGCCAACAAAGCTGATTAAATGCACCCAACGATGCCCAAACTCACACTCTCTTAAAAAAAACCAACAAACTCATACTGACTTTGAAGCTCAATTATCAGGAATGCACAAGATGCAGGAGGAACTAAGGAAAAACACCATCTGAATAAAAGCTGGTTGGCACCTTACAAAGTGTGAAAGTTTTGTTTAATACCAGGAAGCCAAAAGTAGATAAAGAAAGAGAAACTGAACTTTGTCACTGAAATATTCTCTGAAAATATTCCTGACTACATCCCTACATTTCTTCATGAATTTCAAGTTGCCTTAAGTTAATCTGTCTGTCTAAAAAGAAGCTGTGGTTGCTCCATCCCTGGAAGTGCCCAAGGCCAGGCTGGATGGGCTTGGAGCAGCCTGGGACAGTGGGAGGTGTCCCTGCCCATGGCAGGAGCTGGGATGAAATGGTCATCAGGGTCATTTCCATCCCAAACCAGTCTGTGATTCTGTGATAACTCTTTCATGATGAGCACACACAGATGAGACATCCATTCAGTTGTTGTTTTCAGACAGCAATCTATTTCCTCAATAATAGGGTGACATTAACACAATTAAGGTGAAGTATTATTTTAAAAATATTACAAAATGAAAACATTAAAAAGAAAAATCACAGGCAACTACCTGTTATAATCCCTTAACAACTTGTTTCAGCCTTTCAGCATGAACCTGACCCTCCAGTCAGTACCAGCTTTGTTATCAGGTAGGATAAACAAAAAGGATTCCATGCCACTGTTGGTGACATGCTGGCAACAAAAGAAATTTTTTTTAGAGACACAAAATATCAATAATTTCAGTTCTACAATGAGAGTATTTTCCTAGGACTTCTACCAGACAGAATCTTGCAAAAGCTGGCTGATTTTTCTCTTTCCCATGTTGTACTAGTGTAATGAGGGCTGTGAATTAAAGCACCTCCAGCCCCTGCTGCAGTGCACAGTTTTTCATTCCACATTTGATCCCAAGCCTGCTCTCTCCTCTGCTCCTCGTGGAAATGGCTCCAGCAAAGCCAAATGAACTCCTGACAGCAACAAAACTGCTCTAAAGGAATCAATTCAGACCCATTAAATAATGAAATGGCTCCATCAGTGACTCCTGGGGAGCTGCAGCAGGTCCTGCAGATGAAACCCTTCCTCCCTCTGCCTGCAGAGATGGATCTGCCCTGAAAAAGAGATTTTCCCAGCACAGGCTGTCCTAGCCACCAGTTTTCAGAACTCACTCTCACACCCTGCTGGTGCTAACGTGAATTTATGATGTTTTGCTCAAATGAAAGGTTATTTTTCATCAGCCATTTATTCTCTCAAGGCTCCAATTCCCCACTGCAAAGCAGGTTTGGGGTTTCTTTCATTCACTGCCTTCCTACACACTACATATTCCCACTCTCTGGGGATGTAACTTCTGGCACTGCAAAGACTCATTCTACACCTCTATAAGCTTTAGAAAATTCATATTTTCTTGTAGAATTGATTTTATACAACGCAATTGTTGCAAGGAGTGCCAACTTCCAAACTGTGTTATCAATTTAATCAAAAACACAGCTGGGGAAAAAAAACCCAAGGATAGTCAGACTTCAGACACTCAGTATTAAATAAAGCAGATGTGTGGGGGGGAAAAAAAAAATCTAAATTAAATGCTCTAAAAGCAGTAGGTGATCAGGTAAGGAGCATATCCCAGCACAGATTCCTGCATTACTTCCAGAGTGGGGGGAAAGCCTTTTTTATAGCAGAAAACACCCAAAAGTTGTACTACAATGATGCTACATCACAGAGGGATGTTGGAGAGCAGCTCCTCACCATCACCTCCAGGGCAAAATATTCAAAATTTCTTCCTTGGGTTGAAGTGCCTTTATTTCCCCCCTGCCCCCCACCCAGAATTATAGTTCTGTCCAGTCAGTGCAGTTTCAACCCAGGGGACAAGAATAAACAATCCTATGAAAGAAAAGAGCCCAACCTTGCCAGGCTATAATACAGATTTTTTTTCTTTACTTTGCTCCACTAAAAGCAAATTATTGGCATATAAACACTAAAAAGATGAGTCATTCTACATCTGTCTTTCATCTGTGTGTTTTACAGACCACCAGATTTCTTAAATCTAGAATTTGAGTTACCATGTGACCTTTAGCTGATTATCAGCTTGGTGCACACAGTTTCAGGGAGTTCCAGGAGTCTGTGTGCCTAAAATACTTGATTGGATCTCATTTTATCAGAAAAGTCTCCAGAACAATCTTAAAAAATAATAGATTTTCCAGCTCCTTCCAACAAATAGGGTCTGAGGCTTGACAGAGACTGATTAAAGCTGACTGTCTGCTCCACCTCACCTAAAATTTCTGGGCTTTTGTTCAGCCTCTGTTAAGAATGGACATTGAGTTTGGTTCCTAATTATTACTTTTTTTTAATCCATTACTAATAATTTGATTATAAAAATATTAAATGGCCTCTCCAATCTTCATACCTTGAGACTTCCCAAATATTTAATACTTTGGTAGAAATTGCCATTTCTCCTGATTGGTCACATCCACCTTGACCTCTTTTCACATTCCTTTCTCAGATTTTTCTGACAATATTTTACAGGCACTTTCAATCCTAAAAACTGAGATTGATGAGGAAGACCTTACCTATATCTGAACCACCTATCAGGTTTTTAATCAACAAACTGCAATTTCATTTCATGATTCCTCTGCCACAGAGCTCTGTGCTCTCAGCTCTGCCTTGAGTTGCACCAACCCATGGCTGGTTTGAGAGTTGTGAAATGGAAGTTGAAATATTTCCAGTCCTTCATAGGACTTTGTCATAAGAGCAGTCTCAAAGACTGAAAGGGGGCCTGGACTTTATTACTTTTTAAATAAACCAGAGATAAATTGAAGCCTTTTCTTGTCTTCTTAGGAGCACAAAGTTGAGAAAGTGCAGTGGAAATGCACTTGTTAATGTGAATTATAATTTTGATGGATTGCTTTTATTAACAAGTTGGCAGGTATCATGTTTTCCATAAATATGGATCTATGGAATAACAAAGACAATAAAAACCTGAGGAAATCCATAACTGGCCAGCTGCAGAGAAATTCATTTTGTTGTGTCATGATCTGAGCTCTGGAGGTTAAAGCACCTCTTCAATTTTAACATCCATGCTGTTGTAGCATGATCAGTGTTGGCACTCATATCCCTGAGAAAGAAACTCAAATTTCTACATAACAACCCAAGGGAGACCATTAAGGGAGAAGAAAAAGAAAAAAAAAAAAAAAAAACACCAAAACCCTGGCCTTGTTCTGCTGTTTTCTCTGCCCTTCTGTCAGCATCTATCACATAAATCACCCAGCCACCAGCAGGGAAAAGGACTGACACACTACTGTTGTCTATAAAAGCCAAGAAAATCAAAGCAGGTTTAACAGACTTTTAGCCAAAAGACAGGAGACCACAGCAGAGCCACTCAGGAATGGATTTGATTGCTGTGTTTGGCCAGAAATGCCATCATTTCAGTGTTACACATACACACTCTTCTATCTGTGAGGGGCTTCAAGACTGATTGCAGAAAAATCCAGTTTTCCAGGAGTTACTCTTATTTTTCAGGTGTGTGATTGCTCAGCGGGTGAAATGCTGAGCATCAAACAAATCATGAGAAACAGCTGGTCTGAGGGGGAAAAAAAAGGAAAAAAGAAGGAAAAAAGGGAAAAAAAATCCACCCTAAACAAACTAAACCAACTTCCACTCCAGACTTAATCTGCAGGCTTCTTTTCTGCCACCTTGGTTTCACTGTCAGAGATATTTTATTCTAATATTAATTAAAGATAGAAGGACCTGAAGCCAATACTGAAGCTTTTAGTGCAGCACCATTGGTTGTTAATGAGATCCAGAAAATGGAGCTTCCATGCAAAATAAGTGCAGGCAGAAAAATAAAAGAGGAAGAACACAAAATATGAAAGTAAATAATTTGATTGTCTTAAAAAAACCCAAATATATAGTTATTTAGTGGCTGAATAGAAATATATACAAGTGGAACTGGAAGAGGCACATTTTTCACTTGCACCATTCCCATGAAGGCTGAAAAAGCAAACTGCAGGCTATAATCTGCTTTTCTGAACATATATCTACATTTTCTTATTGTTAACAGTGAAAAGAAATTTTGCGTCTTTTTCTTAAAAAAAAAAATAATTACAGAAAAAAATTCTTACATAAGGCTGGGTTATTTTGTTATTAGGATGGGATGCAGTTCTCTAAAATGAGACTAGAGAGACCAAATTATAACTAACAGGGACCATCTCAGAGAGATTTTTGTTGCCACCCGCACATTTGATGGCAGGAGATCATTTTAGTTAACTAAGGGCATAATCCCAAGCATGTCCTGCTGTGTGCCTGCACATTACAGAGCATTCCTACCCCATCTCACCTATTTATCAGGATTAAAAAGCAGCAGATAAAAGTATAACAAATTTAAACATCAAGCTTTAATAGGTTATAAACAGCTAAAAATAAACTACCAGTAGTTTACCACTGCCAGTACACAGAGCAGAGTTCAGCTCCTATAAAACTTGGCATCTCTTTAAATCTCCTTTATGCCACTGAACTCTCAGACCATCATCATGCAAGGACCAGAGGTAAAAAAAAAATAACTTTTTAGCTTTGCTCTTATAGAAAATAAATTATGTGGTAGATGAAAAAAGCTTTTTCTCTTCAAAAGATAAATTTGCTTCAAGCGTTAAAAAAATCCACCTAAATATTTTTTTACTGTCACAGCTTTATAAATTTTTCTTATAAACCAACCCATCTTTGCTACTAAAGAGAGATCCAAACCTGGCCAGCTCTGAGCTCCAGCTCCACGTGCAAACATCCTCGGCCACGAGCTTGCAGGTGATAGAAAGTCAGAACAAGAAATTGCAATTGAAATGAGGATTTGGGTAGAATTTCTTTGCAGTTTTGCAGGGAGTGGAAGAGAGAGAGCATCCACCTGCTCTATCCCCAGCTGAAATGAAAGCCAAGAGCTGCCAAGAGCCCAGCCCTCCCAGGCTGGCTGGTTCCTCTCACCTGCCAGGAAATCCAAAGGTGATTCTGATTCCCTTTAATCAGAGGAGAAGAAAGGGAAACCCTCGAAAATGATCGAACCCAACAGCCCTCACTGCATTTTTAATCGTTAAGAAAATCAAATATAAGCATATTTTCTCCCCAGTGATTTAGCAGATGTGCCCTGTAAGGCAAGAGGAGCAGAGCTGCTGGAGAGGTGAGTCTGCACCACCAAAATCCGTGTGAAAGGAGCAGAGGGAAAAATCCATCCCTGCAGGACTCGGGTGCACAATGGGAATTGTCAGCCAAGGTCACTGCTGAGAAAGAGAGCAGCCAAAAAGGAGGTTTTAAATCTCAGTGGGCATTAGCTGAAAGACACACAGAGATGTTCTGCAGAGGTTTAAATAGGACATGCACAAAGGATTCCAAGGAGATGGCTATCAGGCAGCCCTAGCAAAATACCAAATCTTTTTTTCCCCAGGTTATCGTCATCCACGGAGAATCACGAAATCATTTTGGATGATGAACTACAACTTGACAGAAATCCCAGCATAAATACCTCACCAAAATGTCTTTGCCAGCACCATCTGAGGGGGATGAGGAGCCCCTGAGAGCCCCCAGGCAGGAGGGAGGGGGTGAGGGCTCTGCCCAGGGACACTTGCAGAGGGCACTGGGCACCGTGGGGCTCCAGCTCCTGTCCCTGGCACCAGCACACACCACCTGGCCACGGGAAGGCACTCTGGGGACAGGCATATGCAGACAGAGCTGGCACGTTAATGCTAAAAAACAGCTCATTAGACCTGAGCCTCCAACAGGAAGAATTTAAAAAAAAAAAAAAAAAAAAAAAAAGGGTGCTTGGGAAGAGAAATTTCCAAAGCCAAGTGTTCTCTACATTCAGCTTGAGGGAAAGCATCAATTTTAGCAGAGGGAAAATAAAATAAAAAACCCATTCTTCCCTCAAAAACGTATATGAGTACAGACATTACTCTCTTTCTGCTTCACAGAAGCAACATTTGGAAAAGTACTTAACCTTTCTATTTTTATCTGGGTGCATTCAAATTACCAATAATGTACAACATGCTGTAACAAAACCACTGATGTAGGGTATAATTTTCCCTCAAGCACATTATCCTAGCTGGTGGCTCAGAAAAATAAGCTGATAAAACAGCAGCAGACATCAATTGATGGATAAAAAGCGATCACAGCTATGTAGAATGTTGCTGCCCAACCTTAAAATCATACAATTAGCCCAAAAATACAAGCTGTAGGACAGGACATACCAACAACCATGCATTAGCTGCGAGGTCATCCCAAAAATCCTCCAACAAACACATTTTTAAGCAGACCAGCAGATTATCGCCTCATAATTTAGCTATTAATGCACAGATTTATTTTAAAGCCATCATCATGCCTGGTACTTTTATTAAATATCTTCTTCCCTGTCAAGTTCAATCGGGATCTCATCCTAACCATGATGAGCTTTTAATTTTCGGTGCTATTAATAGCAACTTAAAAATAAAATGTTCTCTTTTGAAGCTATGAAGCTGTAACTTTCTTTAGGAGCTGCAAGGGGGAAGAGAGATTAATCTTCCTACTCTGCATCTCTTAAGCTACATTAGTTATCTGCATATATGGGAAAAAACCCAGGAGAACAAGGAAGAAAGAGGAATTTTAATGTAACTCCCTGTAAGGATTTCACATGGCTGCAGCACAGAAATGAAGAATTACCAATATACAAGGAATAAATAATTTAATTGCCAGGTAGGTTCTGAATCCTTCTCAGTGACTCTCGTGCCCATCAGCAAGAGATAACAGGTTAATGAATGACACGATTAGCTGCAGGATGCACTGACTCCTGTCCAGCAAGGCCCTTCAGCAGGTACTCAAATTTCAGCCCAATCGGGGTCCTCATTAATTGCCCAGCAAATAAAGAAAGATGGGAAGCTGGGGATGAGTCTGATGGCACTCTGTGACCATCTGACACGTGGATCAGACACTTCCAGCTGCTCTTCCTCAGCTGCCTCCACCCAGCAGGGGCAAAAGGGAAGGTACAAAGTTGTTCCAAGCCCTCTCTTGGTCTGAAGGAACAAAATTAATGCACGCTCCCTTTTGTTGCATTTTAGGCTATAGGTGATTGGCAAAAAGGATAATGCAACATAGTTCCTTGTGTGATGGAGAAGCAAAAGAGAGAGAGAGCTTTATTTAAAGAAACACTACACGTGTATATAGGGTAATACATGCAAAACAGAATAGAAAAGACTCATTGGTCCAAGAAGGCAACACCTCTTTGAAAACATGCTTTCTGCAAAAC
>JAOTQP010000619.1:2818436-2833517 GCA_026413545.1 Cichladusa arquata
GAGAGGAATTGTTGTGTCTGAGCAGAATGGGAAAGCAGCAGCTGACACTGGGTGTGGAGCTCAGAGTTACACACTAAGGAACTGCAGGAGTACAAATACATGAAAAATATAAAAGCTAAAATCCTAAACTATCATGGAAACATTCTGGTGGCACAGTGTGCTCAGGCTCCATCCCAGCCAGGAGTCAGTGACACAGGCAAAGCTCTGTGTGCGTGTTTGCTCCTGTTCAGCTGCTGCTCTGCTTGACCTGATCTGCCACTGGTGAGAGCACAGGAAGCACAGTGCACAGTTTATTTGCTGAATCTGTTTACCCCACTGTCAGTCAAGATGTAGAACGATGCTTAAACAGGCAACAGTCAGATTAATATAATTGAGGCTGCAGCTCAGAGCAGCCAGGGAGCCGTGCTGGAATCACAAAGCTCTTATTCTCCTATGATTAAAACCTCCCCAGGGCTGTATCAGTGTAAAGACACACCAGATCAGGGATGCACAGGAGCCAGGGCACCAAGGGAGGGGAGCGTTTCCTTTTGGGAACAGCTCAGCAGCTTGAGAGGAGGAAACAGGAATCACGCGGAGGTGAGTTGCCATTTTAATTGCATAAGGAGCACTGGTGGATTTGTCATTCCCTGTGACAGAGTTTGCTCCCCAGAGTCACATCCTGAGCACAGCTCTGTCGCTATTGTGTAAGACATTTCATGCACCAGGGTGACAGCCCAGCACACAGATCCAGAGAGCCTCGTAAACAGCCTGTTTTCATTGACTCCAGGGATAGATGCCTCTCTGCTCTTCCACAACAGAGCAGGAGGACCCTGTCCAAACACAAAAAAAAGGAGCAAATCAGTAGCTGAAAAGGAGCTCGAGTCCTCAGCACCATCAGACTGACTGAAAACCACACATTTCTTCATGCTGGCATTGCTATTTCCAGCACAGGGGGAAACAGACAGGCAGCTTGCAGGTGGCATCCTCCTGCAGGGACCAACACTGCTGGCACAGATGGCACAGGAAAAAGGGAGTGATGGTGGTGGTAAATCCATTTGCTGGAGTCTTTAGGACCCTTTGCCCTTAAACTCTTTAGTACCTGACAAATGCCAAAGTTGGAAGGACTGGTCCTGACTCACAGGTTGTCAGGAAATAGCACAGTGAGGTTCTGGTGGTGGCAGAGGGCTCCTCAAGCCTAACACCACAGCTCTGGCCATGTTTGGGAGCAGAATGTCCCCAGGAGAAGTGCTGTGCTGCAGCTGGAGCATCCCACAGCTGGCAGCCACTGGCTTGGTGTCCCTGTGGGTGCAGTGATTTCAGTGACATTGGCCCCAGAAATGAGCCCTCCAACTCCAGCTGAAGCACACAGGAGCCACCAGTGGCACAGCACACAGGAACTATTTCTGTATCTGTGCAGAGCTGATCTTTGCCTTTTCTCTAGCCTAGATTTTTATTTCCCTTAAGTGATCAGTGTTGGCCTAATTCTACTCCCATTTACATCAGTTGAAGCTTTACCATCAACTTCAAAGAAAATGGATTTAACCCAATATAGTTCATTTTGATAAATTCTCCTTTAAGAGAGAAGGACCTCTGCTTCTCCAGCAGAGGATAAGATGATGTATTTTTACACCAGGCTTCAGAGCCAGATGACTTTGCTGTGCCCTACATTCACATTTTGGGTTTGAGCAGCCTGCAGCTCCGCCAGCCGTGGCTCTGGCTGTGCCTCTGCTCTGTTTGCAGAGCAGCTCTGGAGCCCAGGCAGGAGATTTATCTAAGAGAAAACAGAGCAGAATCCCTGCTGCAGGCTCACACTCGGCACACACAGGTTGGGAACAATCAGAGGGCTCTGGAAAGCTTCCAGTCCCAGCAGGAGCACTCTGGGGCCAAAGGCTCAGACTAAATCCAGTCAGACACGAGACCTGCACAGACTCAGCACTGGCTGCTCCCTGCTATTGATCTGCCTCTAATGCACCAAATGCTTGCAAACTCCACTTCTACCTCTTATCTCTAGCATCTTTTTATTTCCCATGCCTTCCTAAATAATTCACTCAGCATTACTGCTCTTCACAACCTTCTGTGTCTCATCCCCAGGTTCTTATTTCAATTGCATAAATTTGGATTTAGCCTTTTTGGATTATAGCCTTGGAGCTATGCCTTTCTCTTACAGGGACTTGACTCCAATTGTTAAAAATTTTCTCCTAGAATGAACCTTCCAAGTCACTTTAGACATGGGATCATCTGTTTAACATTGCATTTACCAGCAACTTCCTATCAAGAAACTTTCCCTGTAAACAAGGTTCTGTAACAGATTATCTGACCCATTAGGCATAAGAATTTTAGTCCAACTTAGGTACCAACAAATCCACTATCAGAATAAAATATTGAAAAGGAACACTACAAAAACAACCCTTCAAATAAGGCTCAAAATTCAAAATCAGAGCACTTGTCTAGCAGGAACAGCAGTGGTTTAGGCTTCTCAGCTTTTACAGAAGGAAGGACTGCTGCAAAAGGTACCTCTGCAAACACTACAGTGGCAGGGAAAGGAGGAATTTCTTCACAGAAAGGGTGATTAGATATTGGAAGGGGCTGCCCAGGGAGGTGGTGGAGTCACCATCCCTGGAGATGGTTAAGGAAAGACTGGATGTGGCACTTGGTGCCATGGTCTGGTTGATACGGTGGTGGTCAGTGATCAGTGATGATCTCAGAGGACTTTTCCAACCTAAATTATCCTGTGATTCTGTGCCTTATTAGAAAACATTTTATGAGAGGAAGAGTAACCCCAACACAGATACTTAGCAGGAAGGGAAAATAGATACTGTGGTAAATGCTGTTCAAACATTTCAGCCTTTATCCAGCTAGAATCTCCTTTAACAATTATATCCTAAAATCGTTGGAAACCTTCTGTCTGCAGGGGTATCTCACTCTGCCTTTATACACAATGATTTATTTGCATTCTTTCCCCCCCACACCCCAGATGGGCACAGAACCCTCCTGACTGTCAGATTTTTGCCCCAAAACCAAGGTGTACTGTGGCCACCCTGACCTGGGCTGTCTCATCTGCCTCTCTCTCCCTGATCTGCCTCTGCCCTCCCTGATCATCTTCTGCCCTCCCTGATCATCCTCTGCCCTCCCTGATCATTCTCTGCCCTCCCTAATCACCTTCTGCCCTCCCTGATCATCCTCTGCCCTCCCTGATCATCTTCTGCCTTCCCTGATCATTCTCTGCCCTCCCTGATCATCTCCTTCCCCCCCTGATCTGCCTCTGCCCTCCCTGATCATCTTCTGCTCTCCTTGATCATCCTCTACCCTCCCTGATCACCTTCTGCCCTCCCTGATCATCCTCTGCCCTCCCTGATCATCCTCTGCCCTCCCTGATCATTCTCTGCCCTCCCTGATCATCTCCTTCCCCCCCTGATCACCTTCTGCCCTCCCTGATCATCTCCTTCCCTCCCTGATCATCTTCTGCTCTCCTTGATCATCCTCTGCCCTCCCTGCCCATCCTGTCCCCCAAGGCCTCTCAGGGATAAAGTGACATCTCTAAGGCCACAGAATGATGGTGACACTTCCCCCAGCAATTTTCCTTTTAACCAGAGAGGGGGTAGTAGTTTCCAACCAGTTTTTATCCTTGTAACCTCAGTGAGCCCACCCTACATTTCAGACGTCACACCTTACATTAACTGAGCATGTTTTATCATAACTCATTTTTCTCTTTACTCACATCTCCCCCTCAGACACAGGCCTTTATCAAGATGATTATCAGATGTATTATTTACTATTTTATGGTGCAGGAAGAACTCGCCCAAAGGAAGGTGGCACTTGCAGGAAGGGTGCTTTAACAAGAGACATTAATTAGCAATCACTGTAATAACATCACAGCAACAAGTGTCAAACCTCCCTACATGGACTCAACAGTCAAGATTAAGTTAACATTTTTTTCCTTATTACCCTGACTTTTATATAATTTCACACTGTAAATGGAAAATTCATCTAGAAATTTGGGGCAGGTCATTTATCACTGTTGAAAGCAAACTCCACAAAAATGTATGAAATGGAAGAATTTCAGTAACATTTTCTGAATTCCCTACACAGAACAAGAAGGTGTTTTCACTTCTCCTGTTTCTGCATTATGGTCTTATCTGTATGAATTCTACTTGCTGGAATCAATTAAAGCAACAGAAGATCACAAATCCATCATGGAAAGATATAAAAGCCTTGTGAAGAATGGCCAGTAACAACCCATAATAACAGCTGAGCAGGAGCTGGTGTTGTAGATCAGTGCTCCAGGACTGCCAGAGTGACTCCACAGCACAACACTCACAGAGGTCCCATCAGACTAAAATTGTCCCTGACTCACAAAAACACAGGCTCAGACTTCCCTGCATTTCTACTTGGAAAAGCAGCTTCAAATCAAACAGCTCTCTTCTGGTTTTGGGGCTGGTTTTTCCCCAGTGCTCCTAAGAAAACCATAGGATGATTTAGGTTGGAAAGGATCTTTGAAGGTCATCTAGCCCAATGCAGTGCCAGCTTCAAATGTGGAGCAGCCTGCTCAGGGTCATGCCCAGCTGAGCTCTGAATGTCCCCAAGGATGGAGCTTCCCACCCCTGTCTGGGCCACTGTTCCCATGTTGGAACATCCTCCTGGTGAGAAATCTATTTATATTTGGCCAGAATTCCCCTTACTGCAATTACAGCTTTTACCTCAAATCCTTCTGCTGTGCACCTCGGAGACAAGTCTGGATTTTCCTGCTTTTATGATTTACACTGGGTAAGTGAAGAAAGGAACAAAACCACATCCACCTCCTCTCCTGCCCGAGGAATGCTGGCACTCCCAAGCCTCTCCCTGTGTGCCATGTGCTCCCACTTTGGTGGCCCTGCTCTGTCACCAGTGTCTCTGTGTACTGGGCAGACTGGTCACGACTCTCCAGATGCAGTATCACAGGTTTGAAACAGAGCAAGGAAGTTAAAAAGAGCGGAGAGGACAATTATTAACGAGTTTCATGCCCACATCTTGGCTCAGGTATCTCTGATAAAGCAGTTAAGCTGCACCTGCCATTCCAAAGCGCTTTCCCTGAGCTCACAACGTCAGCATTCACCCAGAGCTGCTGAGAGCAAAGGAAGAGCTGGGATGAACTTTGCCAAAGTCCCTGGGAAAAGAATTTTATTTTCAGAATCAAGAACAAGGCTTCATAACTGGCACTGGAGGGGAGAAAAAAAAGTTTCCATACAAACACTAATCCTAGAGTGAATTTTCTGAACACATTTGAACCTCAAGGTCAAAAGTTGCAAATAGAGATTAAATACATTTCTTATGTATAGGATTAGCTGCACAAAAGGGATTGTTTTAAAACTTGTTTTCCTTCAGTCCACAAACCATTGGAATTAAGGGACTTGAAAAATCAGCAAAGGAGTTTGATACACTTAGAAA
This sequence comes from Cichladusa arquata, assembly GCA_026413545.1. NCBI lineage: Eukaryota > Metazoa > Chordata > Aves > Passeriformes > Muscicapidae > Cichladusa > Cichladusa arquata. Next base: position 2,823,840 of record JAOTQP010000619.1, read on the forward strand.
TCTCCATTCACAGTGCTATAAAAATTGTTTGCTTGCTTTAGCAGGTTGCATAATTCCCAAAAATACTTAGAGCAATATTAAATTCTGCTATATTGGAAGTTTTACATTATACAAGATAATGCAATACCTAAAACTGAACATGACCATTTAGGATCAAAGTAAGGCAGTGGAAGATTATTAATCACCTCTGCCTTTGTTTCATAAATACAATCTGAAAAATGAGAAAATTAAAATATGCTTCTGGTAAAGGCATATAACAAGAAACAAAAGCAAATTAGAGCAGAATTCAGAGATTAACAACTCAACTAACTTCCTAAAGGCCAAAATTTATCCAGAGGGTCTGTGCTGGGGGAAAGGGGCACTGAGAGGTGGGCAGGGATCGTGCACTGTGGTGGAAAAACAAAGGACTAAAACAATCAGCATTTCAGTGGGGCCACAATGTCAACAAAGAGAGAACACGTGCATGAAGTCTGTGGCTGTGATGTTTAACCAAAATGAAGTCAGCACACATCCAGAAAAAGCAACAGAGGGGCAGGTGGCACCTCTTGGAATGGGAGAGGATTTTAATTTAGCCCTGAAATATCCTCCAGCTCCCGGGCAGCAGGAATGGTGCGGCTCCAGCAGCCTGGCAGATGGGGTTTGGGAAAAGGGGAGGCTCTGCTGCCAGCCACGTGTCAGGCAGGCAAAACTGGAGAAAGGAGGAGCCAGGAAAGTGGCTAAAGAGCAAGAGATGCATTTAAGCCTTTTCCAAACATCTGCAAGCCGAGGGAGGAGTGGGATGGATGCAGGTGAAAGGAAAGCTGTCAACCCTGCTCTGCAGCACGGACCTCTCGGGTCCTCCTGGGCTAGAAACAAACATCCTCATTTCTGCTTCCCAGATTTGTTCTACTGCCAGGCTGAGCAGGAGCAGAGCACTCTGCTGTGCTGTCCAGCACTCACACCCTGCTGGCCAAGCACAGCCTGGTGCTCACAGCAAAGGAGGGCAGGCAACCTCAGAGCAGGGCTCTGCCACAGGCAAAGCCAATTAAAACTGGATTTGGGCAACCCAAAGTCACCCCAAGTTTCAGAAATCAAGGCTGAACAGCTTCCTAAGGCACTCTGGAGCACATTTTCTGGTAGATGAATATGGATTTTGCAACACTCACAAATCCCATTAGCAGCAAGGAGAGCTGTAGGACTCGGTCCACACGATGCATTATCGCTGGAGTGATCCCTCTTTAATTACTGAAGAAAACACAAACACTTTCCAGTTGATTTTTACAGTGTTAAATAGCTTACAAATTGTTGCACAGATGCTTTTCCTGGCATGCATCAGGTCCAACACTTGAGCAAAGTCATTCCTTCACCTCAGCTGAAACCTGGGCCCTCAGTGACCAGCAGCTAAAAAGTGGCATTTCCCTTGATCCCCACAAAAACTCTGGCCATTCTTCGGGAGTTTCACATCTTCACTTAAAAAAAACAAGCAATTAGAGCTCCTTCATGTTCTACTTTATGGTTCCAGCAGTTTTCTTAACCTTGAGAAGATTTGGCACCATTATTCTAATTATGAGAAGTGGGAGTACAAGAAATCTTTCCAGCAAGAGAGAAACTGAGCTGGCAGGTGCATGAAATTCTATCCTGCAAAATGACAGAAGGGGAAGTAATGGGACACTGGACCTGTCACTTACCCAGGTAAGTGCTGTAAATAAAAAACTACATTCTTTTAGGCTCATTCAGCTCTTGATAAATTGACACCAAGTATGGATATTGTTACAAAATACAGCTGCAGCGACTCAAATTGTTTATTTACAAAACCAGTTGTCACTATAACACAAAGACAAGCAGTGTGTGTGTGTTTGCAACACATTTTAAAGCCCCAAAGCCCAGAAAGAAAAGTCTGCCATGTGTTCTGACACAGCATCATACATGAAAAATGTATGATGCACTTTCCTCCTGAGCTCACACATTGGGTTACAGCCCCATGGGAGGACTGGGGATTTAAATACCCCATGGCTATTTGAAGATAGCTATGGAGCCATCACTCCCTCAAATTTGGAGGAAAGTGAAGGAGTTTATATTTTAACAATTTAAGCCCTCAAATTTATTAAGGCCTCTGTGCTAAAAATGTTACAAAGCTTTCGTTCCAATAAAAGACACCATTGCACAGGGTTCCTCAAGCACAGGAAAGCTCTCACAGAAATTCCTGTTTCAGAGGGGCAGAACTGAGCTGGCAGTGATCTCTTCCCTAGCAGAAACCTTTGGAGATTTGCAATCACAGATTTCCTCACACACATTTAAAATCAGACTTAGTCCCTCCTGCATCTTTCTCTGTGCTGTACTTGGCTAACCCCTTACATAATCCCAGGACTTCCTTATTTTAAAGCACATAGAAAATAGTCTGAGTTCAAGCACAGAGATAACAAAGTCGTCAAACAAATCTGAGCGCTTCCAAAACCTACTTTTCTCTTTTGAGAGCTGTCTGAGAACAGAGAGTGCAGAGATCTGTTCCTCCTTTAAATTTAGCTTCAGCCTCTGTGAAAATTCCTCCCAATGCTCCAGCATTTGCTGCCTGCTCTTCCCATTCCAGTGGAATGGGGCAATGAACCCGATTTTGCTGACCCATTCCCATGGCTGTGGGATTACAGAAGGGAAAAAGTGAACACGTGTCTCAACAGAAAACCCAATATTTGATTTTTATTTTTGCTTCCAAGTGGCTGTAGGTGTGCAGCAGTGGGACAGCACCTCTGTTTGCCACATGTCTGTGTGCCAGGGAAGGAGCTGCTGCTGGTCCTGCTGCCCCAGAGCCACGTGAGCTCTGGAGCTGCTCAGATGTCTGCCTGACATGGGATTGTTCTGAAATTAGAACATTGCCCCATTTTCAGTAAAGCCTCCAAGATTCCAGGGTTGTCCCTGTTAGCAAGGGATGTCCTTGAAAACGAGGACAGCTGATAACCTTAAAGAAGGAGGGTAATTAGTCACAGCCCTGCAACCTTTTCTCCTAAAGAAACAGTGATAAAAGTAAACTCCTATTAGAATATCATTAAATGCATTATTATGCAATACTTGGTTACATAACCATGCTTTACCAACTCAGGGTATTTTCAGGCAGAATTCAGTTTCACAGACTTGCCCACACAGAAAGGTTTTTAAAAGTATGAATTGTCTCTCTGGAAGGGATGAGAAAAGCCCAGGTAAACTGATGAATAACAGATTGGCTGCCAATATTTCACATCCAACATGAACCCTTAAAAAAGAAAGTCTTCTTAAGAATCCCTTCTCAGCTAATTTCTTCCAGAGAAGTGATAAAATTCATAGAAGCATTTGCAAATCCAAATTTATCACCCTATCCAGAAATTCAGTACCATTTGAATTTCAGCTAAAAATTCACTGTGAATCCATGCAAAAATCAAGGATAAGTAAAATTAGACTACATTAAGCATGACAAATTGAAAAATGTTGCTGCATTTTATCAAAATTAATATTGTCATCTATTTTCCTCTATCCCCGCTTCCAATAACAAGCAGGATTAGTGATGCATTCTATGCTTTACTAAAATATTTCATCTAATTTTATTCATTAAACAGCTTCAGTTAGTTCAGAAATGTTCTAACCTCCAGAATAAATACCTGAATATTGTTCTCATTGGTGCCTAAGCTCAAGGTAAATAAAATTCACAGCTATTATAAAGTCTAAAAGCAAGAAAAGAATGAAACAGGAGTGCATGTGAAATTCTGACAAGGCAAAAGCTGGTGCTGAATGGATTTTTAAAAGATCAGGTTTAAAAAGAAAGGATATACATTTTCAACACAGAAATCTACATTAAATATAAGCATTATTATTATTTAAAGTTCATTAGTAAGCTGCTTCTTTTCTTTCCAAACATTTCCTTGCAATATCAGCAAGGATATCATCCACTGCTATCTATGAAATTCATCCCAAAACACCGCGTTTGTAACGGGCTACAGTGACAATTTTTAAAGAGAAAATAAACAGCTGATGAATATTTCAGGTACAACACCATCTCTAGGTAATAAATCCCGCAAAAACCCCTCGTAGTTACACTTTTCTTTCCCATGCACGGCTCCGTTCTAATGGATCACCTCTACTCCCAGGCTTCCCGAAAGTCAAATGCAGGGGACATTTCCAAAGCAATTACCATTTGCCTCCTGGCTGTGCGAACTAACAACGGGCATTCTCCCTCTGCCACAAACCCGCACTTCCTGCTCTCCCTGGAGCACAGAGCAGTGCAGGCAGCCCAGGATGGTGCTGCTGGACAGCAGAGCTCCGAGATGCTGAGCAGAGCAGGGTCCTGCCCTACCTGGGATGAGGAGCAGAGCAGGTCCTGCCCTAGCTGGGATGCTGAGCCCCAGCAGAGCTCCGAGATGCTGAGCAGAGCAGGGTCCTGCCCTACCTGGGATGCTGAGCCCCAGCAGAGCTCGGAGATGAGCAGAGCAGAGCAGGTCCTGCCCTACCTGGGATGCTGAGCCCCAGCAGAGCTCGGAGATGAGGAACAGAGCAGGTCCTGCCCTGCCTGGGATGCTGAGCCCCAGCAGAGCTCGGAGATGAGCAGAGCGGAGCAGGTCCTGCCCTACCTGGGATGCTGAGCCCCAGCAGAGCTCGGAGATGAGCAGAACAGAGCTGGTCCTGCCCTACCTGGGATGCTGAGCCCCACCACAGCTCGGAGATGAGCAGAGCAGGTCCTGCCCTACCTGGGATGCTGCAGCGCCGGTCCCGGAGCAGCGAGCAGCGGGGCAGGTGAGCGCAGCGCTGGCCATGGGATGAGTGAGGAGCTCCCCCACGGCAGCCCGGGCTGTGGCGGCACGGACACACCTTTCCTGTTCTCCCCACCCCCTGGAATCCCTGGATCCCCGCTCCCTGCCCTGCCAAGCAAGCAGCTCTGCGCTGCGGAGCGCACCGGGAGGAGGCAGCGCCAGCGGGGCGGTGATGCTTTCCTCCCTTCGCTGACAAATCCCGAGCAGCAAATGACATCTGTGCGCTGTCCCAGGCGGGGAAATTCGGGCAGAACTCGCCAGAGAAGAGAAGGCAGCGAGGGAGGTGGGTGGCTGTGCCCTGCCAGCTCCTGTGCTCCCAATTCCCTAACGCAGCCTAACCCGGGCTGGGCTTGGCGCGCTCCTCCTCGCACACCCAGCACGCGGAACATGGGCACAACCAGAGCTCAGAGGCACTTCAGGCAGAATTAAGGACTATTCAGAACCACTCCAACCAGCACCTTTTGCCTTTTTAGTTATTTATTGAAGGGAACATAAACCCAGCAGCAAAGAAAGCCCAAACCAAACCCAGAGCACCTGGCTCATCATGTGCTGTGGGAATAATTGGGAAAAGGAGAGGTAAATCCCATTTATTAAATGGGATCAAGCAGAGGATGAAACAACCCCAACCTCCCTCACTGAGCCCTCAACCCCTAAAACATCCCAAAAGAGGGGAGGCAGCAAAGCCAGTGCTCCAATTTCCAGCTTCTCTGCCCAGGCTTGGACACCAGGTGTAAGCCTGGCCCTCTGTTTCTTTACAATTAGCCCAAATTGAACTGTAACAAGTTTTTTTATATATTGAATTACTATTCTCAATTTAGACTAAATAAAGGAATAGAGGAAAGGAAAAGAGTTCCTACTAGCTCCAATTTTTTTAAAATGTCTACACAAAAATAAGTGGGATGAGTTGGACAATCAACATTAAAAACCAAACCAGTATTTTTATGGAAGAGATATATACACACACTAAGTTCCTACTACTACTACTATTATTATTATTATTATCATTATTATTACTATTATTATTCTCAGGTACTTTCTCAAAGGTAAACATTTTCTCTGATCAATAAAAGAATTGTCATTAGAAAAAGAAAATAATGATAAAATATCCAAAAGTAAGAAAGTTTAGTGCTGCTTTTTCAACTATTGTCTCATTTTCTCAGGAAACATTGCTATATTTTTATGGTTCAAATTATGTTTATCACTGTCACACTATGGAAATTAACTTCTGATTCCTTTAAATTGCAGACCATTGTATCTGTAAAGAGTAACATTTTCTCCTATAAAAGTATAAGGACTTTTAATAGAGTCTAGAAGAATTATACTGTGATATTTAAAAATAAACACTGTCAGACTTACCTGAGAAAATCAATTTATGTGAGTTAATGCATGTTTGACTGGACAGAATTTTAAAAGAGTATTTCACATGAGCAGACCCTCCAGGTGAAGAAACCAACAGTCCCAGATCTTTAAATCTGGGGACTGTAAAAAAAGACTCCGAAAATACTAGAGATGGTTTCACCCAACTATTAAAACAAGTGGTTTAAACCTAGGTAAATAGGAAATTCAAAAATATTGCAGGAACAAAATACGGCATTGAGCTGTTAGGAAAGTACATCTGTGGCACACAAATGTGTCAAGATAAAACCAAATTGCACCTTAACAGGAAAGCAGTGTGTGCAACCTCCACAAAATGTTTTTCTTAAGCACTGAGAAGCAACTGCTGTAGGTGAGAGGACTCATTTCTCAAGTGGAAGTGATAAAGATGATTGAGATCTATTTGTTATGCATTCTAAAATAACTTTTATTCATATTCCAGGTCCAAACAAGAGTCTGAGAAAGAAACTGTGCTGAGCTGCTGGGTTTCAGACTGTTGTAAAGCCCAGACGCTGCAGCCACCCTGCCTTTGCTGTGGCAGAATGAAACACCTTCAGCTCACCCTTCCCTGGTGCCCTGCAGCTGTTTCACACTGATCTGTCCTGGGATAACCTCCCAAGCCCACCCGAGGGCTCCCTGCTCTCCAGCCCGGGCTCTGCCACCCCGCATGGAGATCCCCCAGGGCTGCCCAGCCCCACTGAGTCCTTGCCCAAGGATCAGCTCTGATCCTTGGAGGCTTTGCACACATTGTGCAAGCAGTGCTGGCACGGCTCTGCAGTGGCACCGTGACCCGCAGCAGCACAGAGCACCTGGCACAGCCAAAATCCCATCCTGCCCTCACCTGGGAATAATGAGCTGGCAGGGAACAGTGCTGCTCCCACACGGGTCAGAATCACTTCAAAGCAGGCCCTGCCTTTATTTGTGACACAAACAAACACGTTTTGTGTCATTCCCTTTTTTCCACAAGGCAAATGCCCACGAGAAGCCGTTCCCAACCTGCTAAATTTAACAATTAAAGGGATTGATTTCCCTTACCTTTGTGATACTTTCCATTCTGAATAACTCTGAAGTTGTTTTATCTGAATTTACAGAGGGGAAAAAAAAAACAACCCATTGATTGGGGTGGGCAGTGTTTAAAAATTACAGCAAGCAAAGGAGAGAAATTTGGAAAAGAACATTCAATATATTACATTGGGAAAGTCACTTTTGCCACAGATCTAAAATTTGCATGAAGCTCAAGGTAACTGAACTTTACATTATATTATATAATTGTCTTTTTTAGGTAGATATATACATTTTCCTGAACATAAATATAACTTTCTGGCCTAGATAACTCTGAACAGATAAAATATCTATACTTAACCAGGTAGTTTTTAGGAATCTACACCAGTAAAACCAGATTTTAATTTTTTAAAGAGTTACATGTAAGGTAAGAAACAAGAAATCTGTATCAAATCACTTTATCAAGGCATAGGCACAAGGCTAAAGGAGAGAGTGGAATTTCAAGGAATGAATAAGGAGGACTGGAGATAATGGAATTTATGTGTGGGGATGAAGAACAAATTAAGTATCAATACTGGGAAACAAGGAAATGAGAAAGGGTAATAGAAAAACTAGGCCAACCTTTACCTGTTTTCCATAAATTTAGCAATGTCATTTCAAATTCAAGAATACAGCAGCTCATTTAAAAGAAACTACTATTTTTAAACAAAAACTGTTGACCAAAAGTCTGAAATTTGAAATTAAAAAAAAAAAAAGCAGGCTAGATTCGATCAATACAATTGTATCCATTACAGTGTCAGGGGTGACCTTTACATCAGATCTTTGCATCTTTGGAGCAATTCTGACTGCACCAATTCTATGTAAACAGAGCTGGAAAAGGTGTAAGAGAAATTAATTCTGACAAAAGGAGTATGAACTCTGAATTCTGACCAGAGCTATGAGGAAGGACCCCACGTGCCAGCCTGGACTCTCATCCCCCAATAACCCAGTGTCTGCTGCACCCCAGTATTGCACCAGCTCCCCTGAGCCATCAGCTCCAAAATCCATGTGTGTACAGGAAACTCAGCCTCACCTCCTGAAAGGCAAAAACAAGGCCAAGTGCACAGATTTGTGTGCTGCTGCAGCAGTACCCAGCCATCCCAGCCAGCTCATTCTGCAGACACACAGAGAGCACTGAGCACTGGTTTTTGATGGAGGTGTCACGTTACTCCCCCCAAAGGGAAGTGAGAAGTGCAAGGCAGCCCTGGTGTCTCCAGATTTTGGAGATAATTGCACAAAGCTGCCACAGAGTGCTGACCATCACTGTCATACGAACTCATGAGCAAACACAGATGTGAGAACTCCACATTTTCATGCAGGTTGAATATATTTCACATCACAAACAATGACTCCAAATCCTCATGGCAGGGGGTGGCACTGGGTGAGCTTTAAGGTCCCTTCCAACCCAAACTATTTTGGGATGTGACACAGGAACACATGGCAAAGGGGAGTTTGTTTTGCCATAACCTGAGGTGAAGAAGCAAGACAAAACAATTTTGCTCCACTGACTTCCAAAGATTTATTAACAGGAACTCAAAATTTGACTCTTGTTACATTTTATCAGTCTGCATACATTTCTTTTATCTGTATGCTTGTCCAATGTCCATGCCACTGCTTGGTTTGTGTCCCATCAAACATTTCCTCAAGCAATGTTATTAATCTAAATTCACCCAAATGCATCTGCCATGACAAACATTTCTGCAATGCAGGAACCAAATTCTTGATCGAGAAGAAAGTTTTAAAAGTAAGTGTTTTCTGCTTTCTAAGGCTCTGGAAAAATTGTTGTTTGGTTTTTTTTTTGTTGTTTTTTTTTCCAGAAGAACCAGTCTTTTAAAGTAATTCATCTGCTTTTTAAGGTAGGTGGAACAGCAGAAACCCAAGCTGCAAAACTCCTTTCAACCTCAGTAAAACTATCATTTAATCCCATGCTGGGTTACATCTCCTACAGCAAGAGAACAGGATTTAAAGATTGCATTTGTGCACTTTTGGGGCTGTTCTCACAGTCCCAATCCATCCCCCACCATGCTTTTTCCATAATTATGACAATGAAAATATACAAACTATAAATAATCATGTCCCAAATGTTTGACCAAAACATAAACATCGCTTTAAAAATATCCTCATCCCATTGCAGGAGGACGACTAATCCCAGATGACAAACCTTTCCCAGATAGAATTAAGTGGGAATTTCCCATAATTTTCATGTCTAAATTGCCATACTCTGATCCCCCACCCCAGGGTGGGAATATTGGGATGTCCTGGACTGCTTGCTCCCTGTGGGTCTCTCCCAGCTCAGGATATCCCATATATCCATGAGGATTTGTACACCAGGAAATGCAGAGTGAGGCTCCATTCCCTTTGTTGCCTGGAAAGGCTGACCTGGAACAGAGACTAAACAAAGCAAAAGCAGTAAAACAGGTAATTTTTGAAAGGACACACCTTGGGCAGTGCAAGAGCCTGGCTGGGGCTACATCCAAGTCTAATCCAAGATGGATTGTGGTCATGAGTTTTA
>JAOTQP010000619.1:2850127-2887242 GCA_026413545.1 Cichladusa arquata
CCCACCCTATCCCAGTGGCTCAGGAGCTGCCTAGCAGCCCTGCCCTGCCCCTTCTCCTGCCAGGTCCTTGCAGGGCAGAGCTGGGAGCAGCTCTGCTCCCATGGGCAGCCTGGTGACTCGTGGTGTCCTTGCCCTGCTCTCGCTGGCACTGCTTGGCACAGCAGCCTGAGCCTCAGCAGGAGCTCCCTGGCACCACCACGGGCTGTGCCATCAGGTGGGGGAGCTTTTCAGAGAAAAATGGATGTGTAGTGAACAAGCCAGGAGAAGGATATCAACGCTTTTATGAGCCTGTAGCTTTGCCCTTGAAAGAGAGATAAAAAGAGGAACAGCTGCACAAGAAAACAAGGGGTGAGACTTGAGGTGAGTGTGATAGGTGAATGCCAAGGAACTCTGAAGCCAATGAAAAGTAGAAAATCTGCATGTTTGCCTCGTGCAAGAAGGCTCCCACCAATGATAAGTTGTGTGATCATGTGTAGGGATAGAAAAATTGTATATTAGGGTTAGAAGAGAATAAATAAAGTGGCACTTGCTTGATTCTTATTGAACTGTGCAGTGTCCAGCTCTTTATCTTCTCAGTCAGGGGATGTCAAACCCAGCCCTGCATGGCCACCTGCCACCAAAAACCCTTCTGGGCATTGCCTCCTGCCCCTGCACCTTCCCCAAATACTCCTGAATCTACAGTGCTCCCAAAGCTCTACTCCATTATTGCTGCGCAGAGCAGATGCTCACTTCAACCCCTGGGAAAAGCAATGTTCAACTATTCCCAGAAAAATCTAAGTGTGGTGGGAAAAGCAGAATTGTTACCCAAACTATCCATTTTAGTGATTTTATTAGGAAAATAAATCTTACCTGTAAGATTTTTTTCCAACCGTTATATAAAAACTTAATAAATAAATGGGTCAATATTAAAACCAGAAAAAAGGATGCAGATTTATTTCACTTCTCTTGTTTTGTCCTATCTTCAAAATATTAGACAAAAACCAAGTTCTTGGTAATTTTACATCCTGTTTACTTAGAAATGAAGTATTTTTGAAAAGCACTGTTAAACATTTTCAGCCCCTGAAGTCATTGGACAGGTCAGTTCTGCAAACTGCACACAGTGATTTAATGAACAAGCAGAAAGAACTGCATTGAAGCCTATTTCTGGAAAAATGGCTTTTGATTGTGGTTTTTAGACTGAACACGGGGTGGACTGAAATTATATTTCAGCTTTGTGAACACCATATGAACCATTTAACAAGAATTCTTCAACCTTATTACCACATTTCTTTTAAAAAAAAGACTCTTCTTGTCGAATAAGATGATTGATAAACATATTTCCAATGGCACAATGACATATTTGGGGGGGTTGAAATGCTCCCAGTTCTAAGAATTATTTCTGCAAAACAGCCCTTCCATCCATGAGCAGGAATTTGCTCACAATCCAGACCAGCTGGGCAATGCTTGCAGCACCACAGTTTCTGCATCAATTATCCCTGGGGAAATATATAGATTTCTAATCATCTATTGCTTCCTTTTGAACAATGCATAAGGGATTTATGAAAAGGATTTTTTTCAGGCACGCCATCAGTCAGAGAGCTTTAGAGACAAATATTAGGTTCTGCAAAAGCATTTTTACACTACTTGGACACTCACAAACGCAATCACTCCCTCCTGCCAACTCTCAGATTATTATGTAATATACCCAAGCTTTTACATTTATTCAGTATACACAACTGTGGTTCAATTTGGCACATTTTTGGTTTTTAAATATGAATAAGAATGCTTCAAAGAATAAAATGGAGTTGGGAAATATTTATACAAGAAGCTGAGTATGGATTAAAATTGCTTGGCTTCAAAAATAAAATTAGATGATGTTTAATTTAGTTTATTTATGAAGTTGTATTTGTTCAACTTAAATACGTAATCTCCTCTGAGAGAGTTCAGCTTTGCAAAATGATAATCTGCTCCTATATTTCTATTAGTTGTGATTTATTCTGATTCATTCCTTTGTTCAAAAATGCTAATGAAAGCAGATGATGCTGAAGAAGATCCACAACAACAACCAATACATCCATCAGTCTGAAAACCAGGGAGAGGCTGCTCCACACAGTCAGGCAAGAAATCCCAGACAAAAGATTTCTAGGGAGACACTGGCTGTGGAGAAACCCGAGCACAGGCTGCACCAGCACAGCCTTCATTCTCAAAACTCATCTCCCAAAGTCCTGCAAAGACACACAGCAAATTCCCTCCCTCCGCTGGGAATGCACAGAAGAGAGAGGAACGCTAAAATTCAACTTTGCTGGGCTGTGATGGGGAGGAGAACCAAAGTGGGATGATTTTTTCTGCCTTTCCAGGGAGGAAAAGCTGCCCAAAGCTCTGGGGGCATGGAGATTGTGTTGGGGGGTGGCTCTGCCACTCAGGGTGTGCCCTGAGAAGGCACCAAAGAGATTTTCCCACCAGACATCCAGGTTTGGAGTGGGTCATTTGCCTGTCACCAGTTGTTGATGTGTTTATTCCACTCCTGGGGTGAGAGCCTGGCGGTGCTGGGGTGTCTGCACAGTGGGACCAGAGACCTGGGCCATAAACCCTCCTTCCATCCTACAGCTGCACCCAGAAACCCCCACAGAAACACCCTGGGGCCTGCCAGGGTCAAGACCTGCTTGCAGACAAAATAATTTGCCACTGATAACAGAGATCCTAGGAAATACCTTAATTATGAAGAGATTTTTTCCATCCTCCACGTGGATTAAAAAACCTCCAAACTGCTGCCACTGGTCTACATCCTTTTTCCTTACAAGTCCATTTCTTGGGCACACGTGGATTATCCCACCTTCTGCCTTTCCCATGGAAGCTGATGGATCTTCAGTTGAAGTCATGTAATAATATGGTTTGAGGGGATAATAAATAATAATAACAATAGGTTTGAGGGGATTCCCTATTTCTATACTCATATTTGCTCTGCTCTCCTCACAAAGAGGTGAAAACAAGCAGGATCTACTCCTTCCTTCCTGAAGTGAACCAAAAACAGCCTCATGGAGCCCTTATGGCCACCACAGGTGTTTGGTGCTCTGTGATTTAGTGGAGCACGAGGTTCATCCCCTGGTCTGCTCAATCCTTTACAGGAATGAACTCCACATCTCCCAGGAAGAGATTTTTATCCCAAGTAATCACAAGCATTCCCATATTTGTTCTCTCACTGCTGTGGTGGAGCTTGGGTGCTGTAAAAAAGCAGAGTCATGGGAGAGAAAGTCAAATCCATGCAAAATTTTGAATTAAGGCCTCGAGCTTTGAGGCTCTGTGCTCACTGCAGAACAAACACAAAAGCCAGACCAACATGGAAATGTGCTGCTGCTCCTGAGGGTAACTCCTGAATAGAAATATCTGGCAGCTGGGAGGAAAGTTTCTGGAGAGCCAGCTGTGAGGTCAAACAAGAATTACTGAGGAAGGGAGTGGATCTGTGTGTGGGAGGCAGCACAAAATTGGTATTGTTTTCAAATGAACCACTGCAAGATTAACTTTGAATGGAGTTAAACTCCACAGCAAACCAAGGAGCAGGGAGGGTTTTAGGGGAGCTGCTCCCTGTTTGGGTGCTCTGAGAGGTGCACATGTGTGTGCATGCACACAGACACGGATTTCCTTCTCCTCGTGCCAGGGTTTATCCCTTTGCACTGCCCAGGGTCAGTGTGAGCACTGCCAGCTCTGCCAGCCCACTTTGATTTGCTGCCACTGCCACAGCCCTGGGTCAAGCTCTGCCTAAAGGCAGCAGGGTGAGTTCACAGGATGGGATAAACCCAGCACAGAGGCTTTCCAGAGGATCCCAGGCCCTAATCCTCTTTATTCCCAGTGCCCACAACAGCCCTGAGCTCACCAGGACTGTCTCCCACTATAAAGTGCCTTCTTTAAAAGGAATATATTTGGATGCTTCCAGATACTTGAACATTTGTTCTTTTACAGCATTCTAATTCAGGTTTACTTTAAATATTGCAATTATTCTTCTCTCAGGGTTTGGCAATTAAAGCTCAGAAAGCTACTGCTACTTACCTGATTGATACTAAAAACTTTAGCATGTCCTGTATCTGCAGCTTTCATCTGCTCCAGAGAAGCTAAAGGAGGGGAACAAGATTGCCTTAGAAGGAAGCTGGACCCAACTAAGAAACTGTGGGAACAAGTGGGAAAAAATTCCCCAGAAATACTTTTCTAGAAATATTTTTCAAGATCCCCTTCTAATCCAAAAGCAGATATGTAAATGAGGCTTGTATGTTAAGACCTCATGCACTCAATTTTAATTCTAAAAAGGTTCAAGAAAAAAATCACTTAGATGTCTTTCCATCCTCAGTTCTGGTACCAGAACCATGTTTTCAGATTAAAACTTCCAAGTGTATTTCTAAACTAGAAAAAGGAGGACAAGGGCAGGGAAGAGGACACTTAATTTATTATCTTTTCACATTAGAGTTACAGGGAACCTTAATGATATACCAAGCTATAAACCCTGTAGCTGGTACTGTATTAATCATCTGTCTACATGAGAACTCAGATAAATATATAATCCTACTTCTGCATTGCAGATTTTATATGTGCCTTCCTCAGATTGCTGCTCCTTTCTTTCATTATTTTGTAAACATTGCTGGAGGGAAGGATCCATCCTAAGGTAGGGAATGGCATCCTAACTGTACTGAACAGCCACATTAAGATTTATAAGAAGATAACCAAAGCAATAGGCAGCAATTCAAGCTTTGCAGCAGAGAGTCCCTTTTTTTGGGTTGGTTTTGTTGTTTTGTTGTTTTTTTTAACAGTCTGAGCACAGTTTGTCTCTCTCACCACATTCTCCCTTCTCCAAGGTCAAGTCTGTTGCCAGCCACAGGCAGCAGCTGGCCCACCCAGGCTTCCCCCAGCTTGGGGACAAGCCAGGTCCCACCTGCACATCCAAAACCCTTCATTTTAGACAGGCTCCAGAGGTCCCTGTCCACATCACCTCTTGTCATGTCACATATTCCTGGAAAAATACATATTCCTCTCTTTTGTCCTCCCACTTCAGCCCAAGCATGTAAATAAATCCAACCCCTCCACATCCTGTACCTGTCTCTAACATTCAGGCAGCACACAGGACAGGCAGAGATACCCAGTCCTACTGTAGATGAACCAAACCAAGATTTAAAATCAAATAAAACAAAGATTCTGCAAACGTGGTGAGTTTTGTGGTGCAAACTCACCAACACAGTGCCCTGGGGGTAACAGTTCCCCACAAACAGCATAAAACATCACCTCAAAACCCCTATGGCCTGAAGGGGAGTTCCTGATGCTGCAGTGGAAATATCAGAGCAATCCTTTCATTCCTTCCAGGGCAGCCCAAGACACACAGGGCACCCCTCAGCCCTTCCCCTCCATGCCAGGAGCTCTGTCCTGCCCGATGCAGTGTGGGGATAAGAGAGGCACCAAAGAGACAGGAAAATTCCCTGGAGAGCCAAGAGCTTGTCCCCAGGAAAGCTGAGAGGTGTCTTGCATCTCATTCCTCCTGCAACCCTCCTGCTCCAACAGTTTGTTTCCCTGGCATTTTCAGCCATCTTATTCAGCACTGCTGATTTAGCACTACCATTTTATCCTGCAGCTCTCTGCATAACAATCACCACGACAGCATGACAGAGACAACCAGTCCCACCATAATGCAAATGTCCTCCATGGGTACTGCAACAATTTGCATTGCATCTCAGGAGCCGTCTGCAATTCTTCTTGGAATTTCCCAGCTTAGCTCAACTACTCATAAATAGGTATTGCTTCAAGCACTGGGGGAGGGAGGGTGACAATCTCGAGTCATTGTGAAAAGCACCACGAAATCAGAATTTCATTGTACTTGCATTTCAGTGGTCCCTCAGTATCAAACATCATTTGGAGGCATTTTTAGAACAGCAGGTTCACTGCAATGCAAGCAGAGGGAAGGGACATGGCAAGGCTGCAGTGCAAATTGAACAGCTGTCCCCAGCCAGGACAACAGCTTCTTCTCCAACTGACTCACAGAGGACACAGATCAATGCTGCCTCCTGACATCTGGGGTTGCACATTTCCCAAGGAGACTGGAACAGTTTATTGGGAATGCTGTTCCCCTCCAATTACCTGTGTGACACAGGGTGTGCCACTGTGAAAGACAAGCCAGATCAGTGCCAGAGCATTTTATTGTGCTTCATCAGCACCCAGGGGGTGTCAAGGTGAGTGGGAGGCTGAGCACAACCATTACAATGAATTCATCCAGCCCCAAGATGAACGTGACAAAGAGCCACCACCCCTCTGAGGAGTGTCACTCTCCCCTCAAAGCCCCAGAAAGCTGCTGAACAAAGAGGGTGGATGGCAGGAGCTGTGCTTGGAAGGCTGGGACAGCCAAGGGAATGGGGATGGAGTCCCCCCATTCCAGTCACAGGTGACAGATAGCTTCAGTGCAGGGTGCAGCAGATCCCAGAGTGTGTGTGAGGCTGTAGAGATGTCCCAGACTGTTCCACTCCTGCATGAACCTGCTCCTTGCTGGTTCCTGCCTCACTGGGCTGGGTGCAGGCTTTGAGAATACCTGGACTAAGAAGAGTGGAGCATGGAATTAGTGCAGAGGGATGAGACAGCATCACCAAAGGGACTGGTCATGGCAGGGTTCTGCCCAGACTGCTGGGGTTTGGAAAACTGAGCCACATTGAGCTCCAGAAGGAAGACAAGGCTGAACAAAGAAGTGGTCTCTGAGAAAACAAGGGTATCCAGGATTAAAGAAGTGGAGACTGGACAGAAGACCAAGGGGAGTTCAGAAAGACAAGTAAGGGGAGATCCTGGAATTCTGAGATGCATGGAGACAAAAGCCAGAGGGATGCCTAGGGCAGCCAGTGTATGAGACCAAGCAGGGTAAAAGCCCAAAACTCAAATAAACTCCATCACCCAATCCCAGTGTGGGCTGTCATTCCCTGCCCCACCTGTGACAGCTGGTGGGAATTGTCACATGAGACTTCAGCTGGGAGATACAGGAGGAGGAATCCCAAATCCCATTTAAAATGCTGCATCTCACTCTAAACTGCAGTCCAAAGTCTGCATGGATTTATACTGTGGAACACAATCCAAACCAAAGCACAGAAGATAACTTATCAGACTAAGACAGCTCTTGTCTGAGTAAAAATCTCCCCAGATGGAGTGTGTATATGAGGAGTGTCATTCTCTCCAAATGCCCAACTAATTTCCAGAGGTCAGGAGCTGGGAAGGTCAGTGAACTGGACAGGCAAGGACTGCAGAAATAGCTCTTTGCCCAACATCTCACAGATAAGCATCTTCCCTATCCTGTTTCCTCATTCTGTGCGACGGATTTTTCAGCAAGATCCAAATCAGATTGGACTAAATCTCATTTTATTTTTAATTCATTTCATATGGTTTTATTTTTAACTCACTTTAATTGAAATGAAATTATCAATTGAAATTACTTCATCAGCTGTGAGTCTTCATTCTTTAATATATAAAATAAGCTCTTAGTAAATCTGAATCACTGATTTTCCTGTTTCATCCTCAGACCCTGGGATGCTGATGCAATGCATTGGGCATTCAACACTGCAAATTCCACACTCCCAGCCATAAACGTATTCAGGATATTGACCAATTTTTGGCATCTTTTAATAACACAGCACTTCAATTCTGGGCTAAATCTTGAAATTGCAGTTCCAGCTCTAATCCTCTCCTTCCAAGGGATTTCTTTCGATGCAGTAGCCAAGTGTTTTATTAATGGCCTGGATGAAGGAATGGAGCACCCTGAGCAAGGGCACAGACTGGGCAAATGGGGAGGTGTGGTTTGCAATCAGATGGAAGAGCTGCCTCTCCGAGGGAGCCAAGAGGAATCCCAGGATGGCCCACAAAGGGAAAGGCAAAGCTGTGCCCCTGAGGCAGGACAGGCTGGGGGCCAGCTGGCTGGGAGGCAGCTCTGCAGACACGGCCCTGGGGTTCCTGCTGGACCCAAAGCTGAGCAGGAGCCAGCAGCGTGTCCTCACAGCACGGGGCTGCCTCCCTTCCCATGCTGGGACATCCCAGGACAAGGGGACCTGAACCTCCTGGAGAGAGGAAGGCATGCAGGGGTGAGGAGGGGACTGGAGCACCTGGCACACGGGTAGGAGGTTCAGAAAACTGGGACTGCTCAGCCCAGGGAGCAGAAGGCTCAGGGGGACTTTATCAATGAGCAGCTGATGGGAGAAGGGGAGGAAGACGAGCCAAGCTCGTCTCAATGGTGTCTGGTGAAAGGCAAGGAGAGCAAAGGTAGAAAATTCCATTTAAAGGTCAAAAGCTGCCAGGGTGGCCAAGCCCTGGCCCAGGTGGCCCAGAGAGGTTGTGAATTCTCCATCCTTGGGGATACTGAAAACCTGACTGGACACTGTCCTGCTATTGGTGACTCCACTTGGGGCAGGAGGGGCTGGGCTGGACCATCTCCAGAGGCACTTGCCAACCTCAACTACTCTGTGCCTCTGAAATCAGCTGCTTTCTCCAGCCATTTCACCTTCACCGTGTGGGCAAAGGAGAATAAAGGTTAAAAATGCACAAACTCTTCCACAGAAATCCCAGTTTTACTGCTGGTCCTCTTCTAGCTTTTCCCATCAACTGTTCCTAGGATTCTCTGAGAGCCTGGTGCACAACCCTCAGATGCTTTAACTGTGCCATGAATATTCTAAAAACAAGGAAAAACATGTTACCAGCAGGATGAGCTTGTTCATACACGGTGGTCAAAGGGAAGTATTTTGTAACTTGGTTAACATTTCCCAACTCTTGCCAACTCTGGTACCTAAGCAGGAATTCCACATCCCTTCCCAAGCTCCATGTTTCACTCATCTGCAGCGTTCAGAGGTAACATGTCCTGCCTTTTACAGAGCTGACAGCTCCTGAATTTATTAAAATATGCCTCATTCCCAACCCTTCTCTTATACATTGGTTCTTTTCCTTCAACTGCAAATCTCCAGGTTTAATGCAAAAACCAAGGTTATTTATCAAAAATACAGCAGTAAAACCATCCTTTTCAAGCTAAACACGAGCAAAACCGGTAAAACTCGAGCCAAAAACCCTACAGCTCTTAAAATTGTACTGTATGCTCACATTTCCTACAAAAAGGGCACCAAACTTTAAAACGAAGACGACAACGAAATGCTGCTGAGCCTCTCCGGTGAAACTAAAGCCTTTATGTTTACATAACCTCCACAACGCCCTTTATTTATCTCTACTGGCACATCAAAACCCACCCAGCACTCGGAGATAACCTACCTAGAGAGGAAGGCTGCTCTCTTACGCAACTGCCCCACTAAGGGTGGGTTACCTCGGGGCGGGGCAGGGCTGGGTGCCTGGAGCATCCCTGCTGGGCACGGTCCGGGGGCTGCGGGGGCTGCGGAGCTGCCCCGGGGCTCTCGCACGGAGCTCGGCGGCTCCGGCCACGGCACAGCTGCCTGCCTCGGCACCGGCACCCGCGCAGACAGAGCTGGAGCTTCACCGTCCTGTTTCAGCACCTAACTCGAACAAAAACACCTCTGGAGTCCTTAGCCGGTTGGCGCTTTTTAGCTCCTCTTTCAAATTCATCAGAAATGCGTGATTTTAATCGTGGGGGAGGGGGGAGGTTGACATTTGATCAGATAATGTATAATCTGGACGTAATTAATCGGAGCAGTACTTGCTGAATTCCAGGGAATTACATCCTTCGTTGTGTCTCCTTGAAAACAGAATGAAAAAGCCTGGCGAAAGGCAGCTTCTTCTCCGCAAGGTTTCCCAGGCAGGTTAATCAAATCAAATTCTTCCCTTCAGAACACGATTTTAGGTGCAAGCTGTAAAAGTGTTTCCATTCCTTAAGGGAGGTGGGGTCCATTTAGAGAATCCCCACTGCTGGAGTCCTGCTGCAGTGCAATGGGCTCTCAGTGAGTGGGAGAGGGACTTACAAGGTCAAGACTTCTACATTTATTCCAAAATGTAACAAGGAATTACTACGTACATAACTGGTATTTCACAATGTGGTGAACTGCGGGATGAAAATTGAAATTAAAAAAAAAAGCAAAACCACTTTTAACATTTTCATCTGTTAGCAGGATGTATGCTCGCAGTTGCTGTATTCAGACAGGAAGATATATCATATATTTAGTAGGATTCAAAAAATGTTGCATCCCTAATCCAACAGCACTGGGAAAGATAAGCTGTACATTTTAAATGCTGGGGGAAGACGAAAGGGGGAAAGAAAATCTTTCCAAGCTGTTTCCTAGATACACGGTATGAAATTTAAAAGGGAAAAAAAGCACTCACAAAAGTGACTTCATGGCAGCTCTTAGAAGAACAGTATGATACCTAGTTCATCATTACCATGTCTTCTGCAACCTGGAATCCTGCTGGGAAGCATGAAACTCTTCCAAGCTGTTCCAATATACATGCATGTAACCTTTTTATATATGCAGAAAGCATGAGGAGTATCCTGCAGTTTTGATTTGCAGCAGAGAAGAAAATTGACCTTTTCCATGAAAATGAATGTATATTTAGCATTGATGCGGGCCAGAATCAGTTCTCTGGAGAAATGAAGACACATACACAAAAAGGATGAAAAAGAGGCACAAAGAGAAAAAAAAAATAAATAAAAGGGGAAAACCTTCATGCTGCATTGCCCTACACAACTTATCCACAAGCCTTATTTTATTGCCTTATCTGCAAACTTACTCATTTTACCAGCATTACAGGGAAAACATGAACCACCTCTTCACAGGTAGCAATTTGGATTAAAATTGAGAGAGGAGCATGAACAAAGTAAAAGCTGTCTGTGATCAAAGACCTGCTGGATACCTGAGTCAAACAGTTATTCCAGAGCAAGGTACAAGAGCCAGTCATGCATATGGATGACCTCTCACAAATTAAATGCTAATCAGGAATGCATCTCAGCAGTAAAAAAAACATGTGGACTATGAAGTCGCTCTGTAATCCCTTTTCTAAGCAAATACTAGCAAAACCCCCTCGTTATCAATTTCATACCACAAGTATCTAACATCATCCTCAGATCCCAGCAATAAAAGCGCAGTTTCCCCACATCAAACGTGCCAGCTCTCCTCCAGACACCCCAACTTGTGCAATATCCCTGCAACCCTTTCCCAGCCCCACAACAGAAAGCAATCAGGGGGGTCAAACCACCAGAAGCCCCGAGGAGCACGCAGCTCTTGGGGTGTAAAATGGTTCATCCTGAAAGCAGAGCCCTTCCCTTTGAGGCGCTTCAATACTCACCTTGCAGCAGGGATGGGGAGCAGCGGGCTAAGCATCTGCTGGTGGCAGAGCCCCGGGGCTGGCCACAGCCATGGCCCCGGCAGCGCTGGGAGCCCGGGCGATGCTGGAGAGGGCAACCTAAAGTCAGGGAGTGGCGAGCTGGGAGCTGGGGCAGGGCTCGCTGCTGCCCGGAGCGCGGGGCACAGGAGCTGCCAGCGCCGCAGGCACGGATCAAACGCACAGAATCTCCCTTTACATAATCGGAAATGACTCCCGGAATCTTGGGCGCTCTCTTAAAGCCTTGGGTGCCTCGTGAACGGCCGAAAGCTTTCCCATGCAGCATTCGGTGCATTGGGAGCTGATTCTTCTTTTGATTAAATAAGCAAATAAATAAATGAAAGTCTATCTGGCAGAGATCTTAATTATTATACCACACACCTCAGGAAAGCCTTTCCCCGTCTTGCCACAGGAAACATCATGCATGGTTAAAAGGAGTTACAGAAAATTCCCGGTTTCTTCCACATTATTTTCTAGTCCATCTCAATACAAAGGCAACGTTTGGGGTTTTTAACCTGCGTGCCCTTTACTTTCAAACAAACGCACTGAAAGACTATAAACAGCTCTATAAAGGAACCCAGCTGAGGATTACGGATTTTCCTAACAAGAAATAGCTTTGCCTATCCTAAGAGAACATTAAAGTTAGCAAAATACAACAGCCGAAGTGTACTGCTCACATTTTAGTGAAATGTGAGCTTCTGAAAGAATTTAAAAAAAAAAAGGCACATCCGATTCTTACCAGCAATGATAAAAGCAAAATCCCATCCACGTGTTTTCCTCATCACTAAAGAACTGATTTAATCAAAATCAAGCCCATACGTTTCAAAAACAACAAGATCATGCTGAATTCTCAACCTACCGAAGCCCAGCAAACGCTTTCTGATGCAAGAGAGCCTTTTAGCGATGCAGCTTCTCTTTGACCTTACAGAATAATCTACACGAGTCGCAGCATTACCTTTGCAGAGATTCCCAGGGCACGAACCAAAACCTAATGCATCACTGAGCCCCGGTCCCCACACCATCTTCCCATCAGCTCAAGCCTTCCCCGGCAGCAAAACGCCAAATAAACGAGCTCAGAACGGAAAGGGGAACGATGGGGTTTTTTTTATTATTATTATTATTATTATTATTATCATCACCGCCACCATTATTGCTCTCATGCTGTGGATGTCGCTACTTACTCGGCTAAGACATCCTCCCCAGCGCAACCTGCTCCCGGCTAGCGGGCGGAGGGCTCAGGGCTCGGCATGGGCGCGGAGCCGCTCTGCAGAACGACCGTACCACCGCGGCGGGGCCGGGGAGGCAGCGCAGCATCCCCGCAGCATCCCGCACCGCCGGGGGACGGGCGACAGCGCGACAGGGGACAGCCGCAGCGGGGACACCGCCGCGGGCACGGGGGGAAGGAGCGACGGCGACAACAGAAAAAATACAAGCGGGGGGAAAAAAAAAAAAAAATGGACTGAACCACCATGTTTGTTGTTTGCGATTTTTTTTTTTTTTTTTTTTTAATGCTTCCCCCGGGATAATGACAAAAACGGAAGATGGCAAGCGACCAGGAATATGCCACTTACTGAGAAACGGGAGAAACCTTCAAGGACAAGGGCTGTCAAGTGCTATCAGTGCCGCTGGCGGAGGCAGCGGGGGATGAGAGGCTGAGAGGCAAGGGGCGCGGGGAGCGGAGCATCCCCGAGCAGGCGCAGGATGCGGCGGGCTGCAGCCCGCAGTGCCCGCCGTGCTCGGGCCGTGCCCGCGATCGCAGCCCCGAACGGCGGCGGGGCCCTGCTGCAAATTACTTCGTAATCACCCTCTGCAAAGAGCCGGCTCGCTCGCCCTCCCCTGCTCTTGCTGTTTATGTAAGAACAATGGGGATCCCAAGGAAAATAGCGGGGGAAAAAAAGCAGCGCTGCAGCGCTGTGGGGTTTGCGTTGGGTTTGTGTCCCTGCCATGCCTGCCAGAAATCCAAAACCGTACAGGAGGAGCTGCGAAATATCCCTGTTTAATCTGATCTGGTCACAGCAGCGTGTGCTGTAAAACCACACACTCATGCCAGAGCAGCTCTCTGCCCTTCTCTTCCTCCTCCCTACAGCCCTGCACTTTGGGGAATCACTGCATTTTATCCACAGCTCCCACCATCCATTCTGAGTTATTGTGTATCTGCTATTTCGAATTATTAGCACATGCAGGATTCAGAAGTGTAAAAGGCTTTTCCAACGGAATACCGTGTTATGGCAGTGCAAAACAAACCCAAATACCAAAAAAAAAAAGACAGAGATATCAGTCCTTTGAAAAGCAGAACATTTTCTATGTAATAGTTTATTTCTTCAAAGGAAACTGTGAACAGTACACGTACCATGTCCAAACTACAACTTCAACTTCCCTACCTCAAACCATTCAATCCTGAGAGTGACTGAACACAAGAAAATTCCTCTATTTTCAGGGGAGGAAAATGTGTAAAACAGCTCAGATAAAAGTTGGGATGTGTTCTGTAGCATCCTAGGACAGCAGTGGCTCGTGGCTTGCCTGTGCCTTGGCCAGGGTGGGCAGGAGCACACCTCCCTGAGCAATAATAGGAGTAGCTGTGCTGATGCTCTGTCATCCTGCCTTACTCGCTGCTCAGAATATCAATTCAGCCAGTTAAACCAAAAGTCTGCACTGCACCAAAATGGAAGCTATTAAAAAAAAAAAAAAAAAAAAAAAAGTGCTGGGATCATTGATCAGGAGTTTTATCTATGCTGATCAATTTTTTCTTAACAAAGTAAAATGTAAATCAGGACTAGGATCAATGCAGAATTTTCCCATGTGAGACTGCCTTTATCATTAGGAAGCTACAGGCAATTACATGCATGCCAGGACACCAGATGCAGTGACTTTGGGTTATATTAAGCAGAGAGACGTGTCCCCTTTTCAGAACAAGTTTTCAGTACAAACTGCAGCTGTGAGCAGTTTGCAGGGCAGCTCCAACCAAATCCCAGCACTGAACAAAGCAGTGCTCGAGTTAAATGTCTTGTGCTGAGGTCCCAGATCCATAAATGTTGGTGACCTCTCCTGCTCTGTCAGAAAAGAAGGAAGATACCGAGACATCTGCAATTATCTGGCTACTGACATTCATTTTTTTTGGTAGAAATTTTAAAGATAATTTGAAAACCAAGAGAAGGGTGATTGACACAGTACCAAAATACATAAAAGAAGACTTTTTTCTTACACTGTCTTTCCTGAAAGAAAAGAGGAATAGCTTAAAGAAATTCCACACAGCATAAAAATCTTGCTCCACACATTTGGCTGTTGCCAGTTTGATGAGTGCTGTTCTCAAAGACTTTGTCATACTACAGAAACTTCAGGCCAGAGGCAGAATCATAAGGTCTGTATCAGAAAAAAACTCTTAATTCTTGTTTTTAATTAACGGAATAGGCAAGGAAATAAGAAGAGGTGAAAAACAACCAAAAATTGTTCAAAAGGGAAAGAAAACCTTAGTCTGAACATTTCATTATATACCAAATCCAACCAGCTGTGCACATGAATATTCCCAGTGCTCACTCACCGCAGGCCTCTGAAGCACCAGAGCACGCGGGGAGATGGACAAGCCAGGAAGATTTCTGGAGGTCTGTTTGGAGCCTGCTCACAGGGCTGTGTTGGTTCTACCTCCACCACCACCAAGGCCAAGCATTAGTGCTGATCTCCATCCTAGAGGATGCAGACTCTGGAGGGGGAGCTGAGCTCCCAAGCCTTGGATTCGTGCACCACGCTGGAGCCTGCCCCGGGTGTGCATCAGGGATAAAATCTTGTGTTTGCCCTCATTTAAAGCTCCCCAGAGAAAACTCTTCAGGAATGGCCCAAACCTGAGCCCCAGCACTGGTTCCAGGTTGATACCTGCTCACTGCCCTCAAAGCTACTAGACCACAATCCCAGGGAAGAGCTGCTACCCAGAGCAAGTACCCTCCAACCAGAGCTGAAAATAGCAATTCCACCCTCAGAAATGGGCCAGCAGGTAAATAGCACCTCTAGGAACACTCTCAGCTCAGAATGTAAAAGGTTGGGGGCTTATTATTATTACTTTTTGGACACAATTGTGAAAATATTAACATTTTCCAACCTGGCTTCCAGCACGTGCAGCTCAAAATGGCTGCAACATTGGCTGGTGCTTTTTTGAGATATTTCATCATCAAATTTAATAGCAAAGCCCTGCAAAGCAAGACACCATCTGAAATGAGGGTTTGTCAGCACATCTTCATGCCTATTAAAGCATCCAGCAGCATGTTATTTAGCTCTGACAGAAAAACAATTTAACACCTTAACTTGGGGGCAAGGAGTGGAAATGGAGCAGAAAAATGGAAAGATGCTCTTTGGGACTAAGTTTAAAAAACACAACAATGCTTATGGGATATAGAAGGAATGAGACTTCAGCTGCTGAACTTGAACTGCAACTTGAAAAAATTGTTTCCCCAGTAAAACTTCAACTGCCAATTTATATTCAGAAGCAAAAGAGCCTACTTAATTTCTTTGGAGAAAGTTTTAATTCCATATGTAGTGGTGATAGATATCAGGTCTTTATGAGATAATTAATGACAGGAAACACAGCAATGTAATTTTAATTCCTCTTTCAGGATCTTGGGGACCAAGACCTCCTTTCCAGTGAGGTTGTCTGACCAGAGGAATGGCACTGGAAAGCAGCAGCAGATTTCTAATATTTTCCTAATCACAACCCAGATACTTAAACTAGAACAGCAGACTGGCAGCCTCTCGTATTTTTAAACCTCATTTGCTACGTTTTTAAAAACAGGAATTAAATCTGTTTTCGGATTCGGAGTCTCTCCAGTTTGGGAACACAGAGCAGTAATATTTCTGCAAGGAAGCAGCTTGTGCTCCCAAACTGCACAAACAGGCTGTTATCCTGGGAAGCAACACAACCTAATAAAAGGAGTGGAGGAGAGGGAGCTGGGAGCAGTCACACTCAAGGACTTGCCCTGCTGTTTCCTGACTGGGAGATGTTAGTAGGTCACTTGATCCCACGGTGCTTCAGTTTCCCTAACTATAAAATCAGTGTATTCCCGAGTTTAAATTACAGCTCTTCAGAGCTGGCTGCTTGGTTAACCCTTCCCTGCCCTTGGGGGAAGGTGGGCACACCTGGCTGTGCTGGGGGAAGTTCTGGAGCTAATCCAGAGCTAATCCAGCCCCAGAGCTCCCATCCAAGCCCAACCATTCCCTGTGAGATTTAAACCTCGGGAGCTCGTGGTTGCCTTAACTCTTTCTTTTATCTGCCACATTTATTTTCCTATACAAATCACCACTTGCTCTGACTGATAAATTATTGCAGCTCCAACCAGCTCACTTCCTTGACCAGCATCCCAACTTTCTCAATATCTGAAAGGAAAACTACCAGCCAGCCAGCACTGCAGATCCCCCCTCTCCTTCAATCTCCACCATCTGATATCTACAAATATCCCAATTTTTCTTCTTTCACCACCTAAAAGCCATGCCCACAAAGAGCAGATGCCTGCAAGGCTGGGCTGCCATTGCTCTCCCCTCCTTGCCACAGGTGTAAAGCTCAGAAAACAAAACCAGGCTCCCAGGATCACCCAACAAAACCTGAGGAAGAAGCATTAATTAGCCCGAGTTTCCCAGTAAAGCTTAAGTAAGCCTGGCTCACTGCCACAGCCTAAGCACAGCAATGACAGAGAAGCATCTCAGCAGCCTCCTCCAAGGGATCTGCCCTGGCCAGAGTGAGGACCTGCAAGGTCTGACACAGCTAAACCTGAGCTGAAATCAGCTTCTCAACAGCCTAAGTCAGGCCTAAGAATACAAAACCTGTCTTACACCAGCACTCACCCTCTTTTTCCTTAAAGATACAATCTGCCATCTCACATGTAGATGAGAGGAAATACTTGTTGACACTCAGAACAAATCTCAGACCAACCAATAGAGTGGCCTGACAAATCTTTGAAGGGCAACCTTCTGGCAACTGTGGATAGGCAGCAAAGGAATCCCCCCTTTCATTCCATGGGCACTTAAACCCCATAAAATGCCAGTTCCCAAAACAGAATCTGTGCCTTCCAGCATTAATCTGTTTACTCAACATGGTACAGTGATACTGGGAGGGAGATTCAAGTCCTTTGTGGTTTCCACCACAGGAATTCCCTTCCCTGTGTTCTGGAAGGGAATGCTACTCTCCCCCTGCAGTCTCATATCACGGGTCCTGATGGAGATTTGAAATTTAATCCAAAGTCATTTAAACTCAAATTATAGCATTGTACCATTTAAAGGGGTCACATCAGCTCATGTCAAACTGCAGATTTCAGACAACCTGACTTTGAAGGATGTTAGGAAATAGGGGTGAAACTTTGCACAAGTAGATGGGTTACATGGACTCATCCCTCTATCACATCAAAACTACTCTCCCAGAAAAAACAGGAGTTTGGAATCAGAATTTTGGTTCAGTACCTTGTGATATCAGTGCTGCCAAATACTACCACAATGTTCTAAATGTTGCTTTTCCTTCTTATTTGCTAAACTTCTGTACAGAAAACCACTCATCTTCCACTTGAAAAGAATATCCTGAGCAGGATGCATTTGAAGGAGCATCCTGAGCCATGAAATCGTGTGTGACTGACATGGATATGAACCTCACGTGCCCTCTTTACACAGCCAGGTCACACCATGGCCTTGGACTGCACCTTAAAAAAGAAACCCACCATTGTTCTATTTAAACTGCTCAACCATTCCAGTCATATTTCAGATTAGACAGTGAGAACTAACACCAGAGAATTAAATTACAAATATGGACTGTTATTAATATTATTAAGAAAATGCATGCTCCTTTGAGAACTTAAAGCTTTCATTCTTCAATATACAGACTATTCCTGCATACCTGGATCTCCTGACTATAAATCTCATTAGGCTGACACAGTAGCTCCCATTGTATCCTTTTTGTCAAATGGCTCCAAATGGAAGCCTGGATCAGCCTTATTTATTACTCTAATAAAGGCAAATTATTAACATAAAGGGGAGCAACAGTGGGACAAGGTTCAATCACCCTCAACAATTCAAACAGGAGAACAGAATTTTAACAGACTATGAAAAAAGGACTTCTGATGTCTCAGCAAACAATCCAACTCCAATACCCATTTCCTAGTAATTAATCACCTGCAGTGATTGCCTCCTGTGGAGGAGAGGGTTTTCCCAAGATAATGAGATAAAAGGCCATGTTTAGCTTAGTGGGCAAAGCAATCTGACCTGGTAAGCTTTGGTTAGCCCTGAGTATCTGTGTCCTGCTGATCATCCTGCCTGAGAGCGTGTGCCACGGGCCACCCCAGGCAGCCTGGAGCTCATCCTGGGAATCCTGGGGCCACATTGGAGCCACATCCTCCAGAGGGTGTCCCTATAACCCAGAGCCCCATCCTGGGGCCACCCCAGAGCCACATCCTCCAGAGGATATCCCCACAGCCCAGAGCCCATCCTGGAAACCTTGGGGCCACATTGGAGCCACCACCTCCCCCAGAGGATGTCTCCACAACCCAGAGCCCATCTTGGGAATCTTGAGGCCACATTGGAACCACTACCTCCTACAGAGGATGTCACACACCCCAGAGCCCATCCTGGGGCCACTCCAGAGCCACCTCCTCCTACAGAGGGTGTCTCACAGCCCAGAGCCCATCTTGGGAATCTGGGGGTCATCCTGGAGCCACCTCCTCCTGCAGAGGGTGTCCCACAGCCCAGAGCCTATCCTGGAAACCTTGGGACCACATTGGAGCCACCACCTCCTGCAGAAGGTGTCCCCAGAACCCAGAGCCCCATCCTGGAAACCTTGGGGCCACCTCAGAGCCACCTCCTCCTGCAGAGGGTGTCCCTATAACCCAGAGCCCATCCTGGGGCCACCCCAGAGCCACCTCCTCCTGCAGAGGGTGTCCCACAGCCCAGCACCAGGGGCTCTCCTCCCTGCAGGGCCACAAAGCCACCCACAGGTGCTCCTGTGGGTGGAAGCAGGGCCTGGAGCTCGCCCATGACACAAATAAATCATGGAGCACCTCAGGTGTTCTTCCCTGTGCCACCCGCTCCAGCTCAGCCCAGCTGGTGACTCTGTGCTGCTGATGTCACCTGGGCTGGCAGTGCCACCCCCCTGGTTTGGGAACTCAGGCTGCTCCCAGAGCTGGGCAGGGCTCACTGGAGCTGGCTGGAACACTCTGGTACAGCCCAAAACCTTTCACACCAGTCCTGCCCTTCCCTGCATGGCAGCTTTGACAGAATGGCTCCACTTCAGCCAAAACCAACAAAAAACCTGTGAACTCCAAGAAATCCCTCCAATCCCCCTGGAACATCTGGGAATAACTGACAACAGCCAACCCAAGGGTTTGAGCAACTATAAAGTCAAACCTGATCTGAAATATCACAATGGCTGTTTGTGGCTTTCAGATATATTCTCCTAGAAGAGCTCAGAATTTGTATTCACAACTATATCTAGATTTGAAATAAATGTTCAAATTCCTCACCAAAGAATGAGCTTTACAAGAAGAAAGCTTCAAGAATTATTGCCATAGAAAATTTACTAGGAGATATAGTATATAATTTGCACAAAAATACTTATTCACATTATTAAATATTAAACTAAATACAAGACCCAAATGTTATTGTAATAAATATAGTCAGTATAGGAAATAAAAATGCACTCTAAACAAAAACTAGGTGGGTGTCAGGTTTGGCTTCAAGACTGGGCCATGTCCTGAAGATCTATGAACTGTTCCTTAAACCCAAATGCAATACTATGAAATAATAGTTATGAAAATTTTGCCAAAATATCAGAATTTTTTGAAGTAACTGAGCTTAGGTCTTGCCCAAACATTACATTGTAGAGTAAAAGAGTCTGCCCAGCACAGAGTGAACATGTGAACAAAAATGTTATTAGATAAAAAACCCCCACCAATATCTAGTCTAGAATAATGTCACATCCAAACAAAATTGACACATTTTATAGTATTTCCCTTAGCTAAATAACCCTTCAAACTGTCCATTACTTTAAAATTGTCCTTCACCAACAATACTGATATGTTGCAGGTTCCTCTAAGAGGAAAGGTTCCATTGCTACAGGAAGAGTTAAAAAAAAAAAAACAAAACAAAACAAAACAAACCAAAAAAAAAAAAAAAAAAAAAACCAAAAAAACCCCCTCATTTTGTTTGGTCAGAAATGTGTCAAGAAAGGATTTAGGGGCAACCAATGCACAGCAGTATCTCTCCTATCCCCCAAAAAGGAGTCAGGAAATCCAAGAACCAACAGAGCAAGAAGAAGGAACCCAAACCAGTCATTGCTTCACAGAATCCCAGAATATCCTGGGAGGGACCCACGAGGAGCCCTGAGCCCAACTCCTGGGTCACAGCCAGCTTGAACCTACCAGAGAGCACAGCCTGGGAGGTTTGAATGATCTCCTGATTGCATTTAATGTGATTTATTGACTGCACTTTTACCTCCCTTTCTTCAGAGCCAGAATTGTTCCTTTCTGCACCAGCAACAATTTGTTTTAGGCACTGAGAACAGGATGCAGCATTGTGCAGGGGAAATAAAAGTCTGGTTATTTATTTCACTGTGGGTCATTTGTCAGCTCACATCCCAAATCCAGCCAAATTCCCCTCTACAGGGCTGCAGGGACCACCAGGAATGCAAATTCCAGAGCCCAGGACTCAAAGCCTCATCCAGAATTTTTCCACCTGGAGGACGAACATCCCTCTTTTCCAAGGCTAACTCACAGACATGATCTCTTAGCAAGGTTTTTGCTCCAAATAAATCTTTTGGATGTCTTAATGTCCAGTAATAAACCAGCAGATTATAGTGATAAAGTCCCAACAGAAACCTCCCCTCCTCCTTGCCCTCACCTGATCAACCACATGAATCCTCATCTCCATAAACAGAAGTAATGAGTGAAAATAATTAAAATTAAAAAGTAATTTACCATCAAATAAATACAAAAGTCTCGCTGGGAGGTTGAGAAAATAAATCTGCAAAGTTTGCCTAAATGACTCCAAAAAAGGGAAGATAAGAAGGAGAGTTTGAAGTGCTTGCAAACCAGTAAATCAGTAAAAGCCAGGAAAGCATAAGTTTTTTTCTCCTCTTTAAGGAGTTACAAGGTGGTTTATGCATGGGCTGATAATTTAAGCCCATTAGGAATTCATCTGCCATTTCAGCTCAGTAATTTTGAAAGTGTCCAGCACCATCAGATAAGTAGAAATTCTACTTTAATCCATATTTCTACATGGAATTCCCATATTTGGAAGGATTCCTTAATTTCTTTATACAAATAACCTTTTTTTTCTTCTGTAACACAGCACTGTCCTACGAAGATCAACTTCATACCTCTGTTATGTATCTTGGAGTTTTGCTCTCTAAGTCAGACATTCCAGTCTCTAAAAATACCCAGCTTTTCTTTTCAAAAGCCCCAGGAAAAGAAGATAATCAGTAATGGATACACTTGTATACATATATAACACATACAGGGAAATTCCTAACCTTGAAGGGAATTGTGTGGTAAGACCCATATTTCTTGAACACTGATGTCAGTGCTCAAAGATGTTACTTGACCTTGAGGATAAAAATAAATTGTGCAGTCCTGCATCGTGTCCTCGGCTTAGTTCACTAAAGGCATCTAAATGTTCTGTGCTCACATACCATAAAACAGTTAACCACAGATATTCCATATTAATTATATTTAATACTCCTAACTTCGATTTGTGGAGAGGAAAATTGGGTTTCCTGGGAGCTGCTGCAGCTTCCAAACATCCTCTAATTCACAAGCACCAGAGATGCTCACAGTGTTATATTTAGATAAAGTAGTGATGAGAGCCCTCAGCACATTATTTGCAAAATTAAATCCCACTGAGGTTTTTTTTTTCCTCTTGCCATTTCATTAATTCCAGCTCAGGAGCAACAATGGAAGATCATAATAGGTGTAAGAGATAAAATTATAAAATATATCATGAAACATCATTCTGAATTCGATGTTTTCTACTTTTAAAATAATGGAATTTTTGGTAATTTCTGTGCCTGGGAGAGAAGACTCACAGAGAAGCTTCCCCAAACTGCTGAGATGTCTGCTAGCACTGATTTCCAAGTAATTAATTCTCTTAAGAAATACCTGAATGCTAAGCTCAACTATCCTTTAAAAAGACAATGGTTTCTCAAGGAAACATTTTAGAGAAACTGTCTATTAGCTGCACCACCTTCTTACTGGTTCCACTTACTGGTGGCTATCTTTCTTCTGCCTTCAGCCAGAGTCAGGATTGAAGCACGAGAGATGGATTTTCGTGTTTGGACTCAGTTGTTTATTAATTTCTATCTATGGTACAGTGAGTGCTACAGCACTTCGAGCTAACAAGCCAGAAGTGAGAAAATGGAGCTGGATCCTGCTCATTACAAGGTCTTTTAAAGCCTAGCTATCCAATTAAAAGCTAATATCTATCTTATTTATACTTTTGACCCAATGGCCAAACACCTGTGATCTGCACTGCAGCACTTTCACCAAAAACTACTGCCTGAAACCAAGAAGAAGAAGGAACAAGAAGAGTCAATGCCCCAGAACCTCCATCTTGTCCCACACCTATCACTATATTCTAAAACCCCAAATTCCAAACCCTTCACCATGTGATATTACACACTTTTACCCAAACTACACACCAGTGATCCCAACTCCATCACTCAATTTTGGAAGCTTTCCCCAAGGCCCCAAGTCCACAGCAGTGTTCTCCAGGGGGTCAGTGCCAGAAAGCACAGAAAGTTCAAAACTCCCAGGCTTCAGGGTTCCACCAGCTGCCAGCCTTGGATTCCCTGTTTCACCTGGGGTCCCCCTTCAGGGACGATGCCCTTGGTGCCCCCAGCACTGGCACAGCCCAGGTGCCACCTGAGGTCTCCCCTTGGCGCTGCCTTTTCCTTTGCCTTTACCATTTCCTTTGTCTATCCTCTAAAATAGTTGGGAAAGAATCTTTGGGATGCCTTTTCTACCTCCCTACAGGATTACAAAAAAAAAAAAAATCGGACAAAACAACTTTATTTTACATTACTTGCTTTCTCTCAGTCAAAGTTAAATATAATTACTCAGAAATTAAGTTGATCACATTATTTAGAACAGAAGAAGTTAATTTCTCTTAGAGGATATAATAATTTTGGTGGGTGTGAAACCATCAACTAAACCAGCTGAGGACAGAAACTCATGCCCTGGAAAGAAGGATGGCCAGGGCTTATGAAGGACCATCTATGAAGGATCTTCAATATGGTATTTAAGGACCCCACTGGAAAAGCAAGAATTATACAAATCAGAGATATAACAGCATTCAAGAGTCTACACCAGGATATTTAATTTATACAAGTTTTGGATCCTGTGTTTCCTGGAAGGCAAAAATAATAATAAATGCTGAAATCACTGTCTGTAAAGAGCAAGATTACCTCACTTGTAAGAAAATCTGGCTTCTTTTCTCCTGGTTTATGAGAAGACCTAAACACATGGTTTATTTGGGCACCATGAATAGGGAAAGTGATTGCACTGGTGTTCCAGCAGTGAAAGGCTCTGGGTGTGTTTGCAGAATCAGCACGAGAGCAGCAAGGCAGGGATTTCAATCTCTAGGAAGGGAATGTTTAACCAGTACAAGGCAATGAACAGTATTCTGGCACATTTTTCTATCCTTTACAAAACCAATCCAAGTAATTATTTTAAAACATCATTAGTGACTTGTGTATCCAGCAAGAGGAACAAAAAATTTGCTGCTGGGCACAGCAAAACCAGCATCCAGTTAAGTTAAAGTAATACAGTTTTACAAAGATTTAGTGATAACCTTAAAGAGCTCTGAAATTTTATTTTTTTTAAGGGCTTGAAACCTCAAGATTAAAAGTGAACTTAGAAATTTCATTTTCAAACAAATAGCCCATCTTTTATAAATATGGCACCTAATGAAATCAGGCATGAATTTTAGTTTATACTGAGCAAACTGTGTGATATTGAGCACTTCTCTGCAGAAAATGTAACGGTGAGATTGAGATCCTTTCTCTCTTCCTCTCTCTCCCCATACTTCAGCTGGAAATAACCAATCCCACATTTCCAGGCTCTAACATGATCCCTGTGGAGATCTCTCTCAGATCTCCTACACACACCTTACATAAAACACTGCCTCTCCATCCATCCCCACACAATCAGCTCAAGCTCCACAAGACTCCAGAGATGTATATTTAGCTGGCAGAGAACAGCTAATGTTTGAGAGCACAGCCTGTGTTTGGTTATATCATCCTGGAAAGCCCTGGAGGGAAGAGCTGAGCCATGGGCTGTGCTCAGCTCCACTCTGCCCCGATTCTGGGGCCACTTCTCAAGCCAGACACTGAAAATCCAAGTTTGAGGCTTCTCCTCACCCTGCACTGACCCCTCTGGTGGCACTGTTATGTGCCCAGGGTCTGGGCCAGCACCTTCAATTCCCAGCCCAGCTCCACTCCCACTTCAAGACATTTTCTGGGAATGCCACCTGGAAGAAAGTGCTTCCTCTCATCCAGCTGAATGATTAACTGAGCTCTAAACTTGCATGAAAACTGGGAATTCTCCCAGGAGGAGTTCCCTCTGCCCAGCAGCTGAGCCCCCTGTTCTGGCAGTGTCCCCCTGGGCAGCACAGACACTCTGTGGCTGCAGCAAACCCAGCCAAAGCCACACACAAACCCTGATGACAGAAGAGATTTCAAATGGAGGGTGACCATGCTGCAACAGGATTAGCTCAGGGCTAGGGAGATCCAGGCTTAATTGCAAGATCCATCTCAAATTCTCCCTGTAACCTTGACCAAGTGATTTAATTTCACCGTGTCCGCTTCCTAAATATACCCACGACAGATCATCTCCCAAATGTGCAGCAAGGACAAGCAGAAGATTGCTAAATGCTCAGATAAACTCTCAGTATTGAGGGCCTTCCACAGGCAGATAAAATCTACTGGGTAAATACAAAATAAATATTAAGTAGCCAAATCGCTGGGGAATTTCTTGCACTCTATTACATTGCAGCAAAAATTCAGAGGAGTAAATTCAATATTCCATGTTTCACTGAACATAACACAGAGCTGAGGAGGACTACAGACTTTCTTCTGTGAGATCTTAAAAATACTGAATACTTCCTCTTAATTTCATGGACTAGGAAATCCTCAAAACTGTTCAGGGGACATTTCTCTCAATTTTTAACCCACATACATTCTGGTCAAATCTCAGAACATCACACTTATCAAGCACAAAAGTCAACACAAGGCTGAGGTCTGAAGGAATCCCAGCCCCAGCTCTTCTGGCTGATCTCAGGAAGCCGCTCCTCTTTTTCTGTCTTACCTTCCACATCCCATATTCTTTACTCCTTGCCTTAAAATTACCCCTGTTCATTTAATTGAATTTCCAGATCTCTTCAAATATAAAACTGAATTCCTGCTTCCTCAGCTTTCAACTGGGATATCTTATAAAAATCCCAAACCAAACAACAAAAACCCAACAGCCATCAGAACACTCACACACCTTTTAGTGGGACATGGATGCAAAGTTTCTGTAAGCACTGAACAACACCTGGAGCAGCTCCTCCAAGCCCCACACACAGAAGGATTTAGGCTGGAAAAGACCTTCAAGAGCAGTTCTAGGATAGTTCTAGCAGTTCTAGAAGTAGTTCTAGGATTTCTAGCAATGTGTATTTCTCCACAGAATTTGAATTTGCAGTCTGAGAAAAACAGCCTTTTATTTATTAGGATGAATTATCCAAACACAACATCTCACAATCCTGGCTGCAGGAGCCTGCTTAAAGCAGACATGGACAGAAGCAGAGAATCTTAATCCCTGCTCCAAAGGAGAGTTAAAGTGTTCAAGAAACAGGTGATGTGGTACTCAGAGCCATGGTCTGGCTGACAAGGTGCTGTTCAAAGTTTGGGCCCCGTGATCTTGGAGGTCTTTTCCAAACTTAGTGATCCTGTGATTCTAACCAGGAAGCAAAAACAACATAAAGGCTTTCAGAACTATTGCAGTGCAGCCTTCAGCAGGAAGATCCAGGCTGAGTGCTTAGCTAGCATGGCTGGAAATTAAAAAAAATAAATGAAGAGAAGGGGAAGAAAATGCTCCTCCTGCTCCCACTCCCTGCACTTTCCCAATGTGGCAGCATGCCCTATTTCCCAAAAGCTCATTCTATTGTCTCTCTTTCACCTCTGTAAACACAGTTGAAATCAAAGAACGCTGCTATTCTTCCTGTCCTACAAAAGCAGGCATTACTGTTACAGGGGTGTTTTGCTTGGAATGTTTTTATTCACTCTTTTCCATCCTCTCTCATTCTGGGTATCCCCACTGCATGCACAGGTGGTGTCCAAGGGAATCCCAACTGTGGAATAAGTAAATGGAATTTTTCCTCATTAATCTGCACTTGTCTGGTTTTGTCAGTCCTGCCTGGTAAAGGACACCAAATTCCTGCCCTTACAGAGAGCTGTGAGTGGCTCTTGCCATGTGGCAAAAAAATAAAAACTGATAAGGGCCCAATTAGCCAAACCTTCTCACAGGTGTAGCTGCATTGCAGACCACAAAGTAAAACAGAAAAAAACAATCATTTAGTAGTTCAAGGTCCCCTTTGATTAGGATTTGGTTTTATTGTTACTTGGATTGCAGTTTTGCTTCCCCTCCCTATCCCAGAGGGACAGGATGGTTGGGTTTTCCTGCCAGTTTCCCCAGTGGAGCTGCCTGGGTGTGCAGGGGAGTGGAAGGCTCAGAGCCCTTCTCTGCTCAGAGCCCTTCCCCTCTGCTCAGAGCCCCCTCTGCTCAGCCCCATCCCCATCCTGGGCTCAGGTGAAACTGGGGCAGCACAAAAGCACTGCTGAGGAGGAACCTCACCCTGCATCTCACTTCTCTCCTTGAGGCAGCAACCAAATCAGGGCACTGTTTTCCATCTTCCATCCTGGATGGCTGCAGTAATTTGGATTTTCTTCTCCTTAGCTGAGCAAGCGTGAGGGAGGAGGAGGAGGAGGAGGAAAAGGTACTAATCTCTTTAGAAAGCAGCACTTGACACCCAGTGTGTAGGTGATAATGAGCATTTCTAGGGAGCTGACATAATACCCAGCATTTACAGGAGGGAAACTTTGCCATGAGAGGAGCCAAGGTCTGCTGAAGAGATTAATTCATGATTTCTCTTCTCTCACACTGTAAAAAAAGCCCCAATACGATTAACTAAAGCAATTCTACAGTTGTTCAAACATCCACAAGGAGAAATGACAGTGGTACCTCAGCCCACTTGGGTGCCTGGAAAAGAAGCTACAGTCCACCTTAATTAATTCTCCAGAAAGAATGAAAATGTCACCTATTAGATTAAAACCAGAAGGAAAGAATGCATATTTTTCCATGCAGAAAGGAAAAAAAAAAAAAAAAACAAAAACAAAACCAACTCAATTAAGTGTGGCAAGTAGCAAACAAACAGGAAGGAAATTTCAAATGAATCACAAGATGAACATTCCCAAGCTCCCCACACATCTCTCTCTGATGTAATTAAGCTAAAACTGTCCTTACAGAGGGAAAGAAAGATGCTATGGCTTTATTTACATATAAAGAATTATCCAGCTATAAACAGAACTCACACACACAGGAGTTAGTGGAGAAATCATCAACACAGCTATGGACTACATTTAGATCTCCTCTTCAGGTGCCAGAGAGCAATTAGAGATTCCCTCACCTTGGGAATTCTTAAATATTCCCCTCTTTATCTGGACTAACCTGTGCCACTCCTACTTCAAATACACAAATACAACACACTCTCAGCTTGGAGTTTGGGGATTTCAGCCTCTGTCAAAGCATATTTGCACAAAGTGTGTCTGAGCCACAGTACAAAACTAAAAATTAACTAGGCACATGTAACTTTATAGAGCCCCCCATAAAATGCCACCAAAGGCACAGAGATACTGCCTGAACCATGGCCTCTTTGGAAATCCACAAATGTTTGCTGGAGAGTTGGACACGTCTCGCCACAGCAAATCCCAGTTTACCTCTAAAAATCCCAGTGCAAGACTTGTTTTGGGACAAAATTTCCACCTACTCCTGCATATTTCCCCGTCCAAATACTGCTCTGCCCCAGCCACTGGCCTCCATTCCCCACTCCCAACTTGAACATCTAAGTTTTAATTGTACAGTTGTGTTATTAGGCACATGAGGAATGAGGTTAAGTGGTAAATTATTACTTTATCTTTGTGACATGAATTAGGCCTAGACACAAAGGTGCCGAAGGTAATTATCACAGTAGATGAAGCCTGGCCAGAAACACAAAGTTAACTCTGCACAGCTCTGCTGTGTGGAGATGAGGGTTTGCTCTTTCTCTGGACTCCCTGTACACACACATTTCTCACTCAGAGATGACAAATAAACCTCGTGATCCAAATAATTGCCTCTGTGGGAGCCACGCTGCTCCCTTATCCAAGAACAACCTCACAACAGAAGAACATTTAATTTTTGTTTCATTTAATCTTTCTGTTTGGACATCCTATAGGCTCTTTTCAGCAATATTTCAGTTTGGAAGTTAAGCATCTCTCAGAGGCAGAATGGAGCACACCCAAGCTGATGCAGGAGCTGCCTCCTGCCAGACCTGTGCCACATCCTCCTTGTCACTGCAGCCTCTCCCTGCTCCCCCGTGGGACTGCAGCTTGTTTTCACCTCAGAGACATCCACTTCAGAGACCTGGATTTATAGACATTCCATTTCTGTCTTCCTGAAGCTCAGCTTTTGCTTTGTTTCTGCTTTTTTTTCCTTCCCAAGCTATCTCTCTGCAGGGTTAACTGCAGGAAAGTGATGCTCGAGGGGAAAGGAATGGGATCCTTTCTCTGCTTTTGTCAACAAATATTCCTGCATGGATCTTAATTTCAACTACTGCTCCACTGGGCCATTTTCACTGCCCAAGCAAACCATGCTGGTATTCATTCCATCAGCTCCAGGAATAAGAAAATCCCAACTGGAAGCCAACTGGTGCAACAGCTCAAATGCAAATTTAAGTTCACAAAGACACACAAGTTTTTTATTTTCCTTTCTACAATAATGAGTCCTCTTAAAAAAAAAAATAAAGCAGAATGAGAGAAATTATGAAGAGTTAAAGAGCTAAAGCTTTTCCTTTTAATGCAAATGTAGCTGAAACCATATGCATTCTGTGCATTAACCACAGCACATCCATTGGGTAATAATCCCAATGCTAAAATTACCTGTGATCTCATGGAATGCCTGCTGTCCCTGGGAAGGATGGAGCACAGCTGCTACACTAAGGAGTTTTAACAGAATCAGCTCCATCCTAGTTTTTGAAGAATGAAAACTCTCCTCTAAGTGGTTTTCCTTCAACTGCAGAGCTTTAGGGTTGGATGGGCTGTTCCCACCATGGGCTCCTTGAGCTCCAGCAGGACTTGGACCAGCTCAAAGGTGACTGGGCAGGACTGGGCCCATGGAGGTGAAACCAAAAAGGCCAAACCCCAGTTTTCCATCAGCTGAAGCTGGGATCCAACAGCCACGTGTCTCAAGACCAGCAAACCTCACAAAGGTCAATAATCCCCTTCCACAAGAAGGTAATTATGCCATGGATGATGGTTCCTCCCTGACCACAAAGTGTCTCTGATTTCAAGCTGTTAAACTCAGTTGAAGTGTCCCAGTGGAGAACATCTATATGTAGTGTGCATGTTCACTGTGCAAAAATCAAACATAAATCACTTCTGCTCAGGAAACTCCACGGTGTGCACAAAAAGAGAATTTTCTGTATCCCTCAGAAGTTACAGCCTCTTTTTGCAGTTACTTCCCACAGCTTTTCACTAATATTTCTCACAATAGCAAATAGAATTTGCATGGGCATAGTCCCAACTGCAAAGTTAATCTTTAATGAAGTTATGTGCTCCCAGTTATTAGTACATTCCTCTCAGCATCTTGTGTACCATGTATCCAAAATGACCATATGGATAAGTTAAAAACAAACAAACAAACCCAAACCAAAACAGGCTGCCTGCAAACTCCAGTGTGGTTTTCATCAGGGCTGTGAAAATGGTTGAAAATTTCCCTAAATTCCATTCTAAAAAATCCCATTTAAAAATCACCACATTAATCAGTGACAGAGAAGCAGTTTCCCAAAAACCATTTTGATTAAAATTGAAGCAGTTAAGCTGTCACAGAGATTTTGTGGGGGAGCCAGGAGGACTGGAGGTGTTGTGGCTGTTTTCCTGGATACTGAAGGTATTCTCTCCCAGAGGTACCTGGGGAGCCCAGTTCCAGTGCCCTGAAACGAGGCTCCTTGCTCTGGGCAGCTCCTCCCAAGAGGGCACATCAACAATCTGACATCTGGACCCCACAGACTCATTCACTGTGAGATTTGTGATGCAGTTTGGGTGGATCTTGCACCCAGGCACTGTGAGAATTCCCTGAATGCTGCTTCCTTTTACCCCTGAACAGACTGGAAAGGATTTTCAGGTGACAGAGCAGAGAGCAAGGAAAAAAAGGATGAGTTTTTAAAGCTTCTCTTGTATTTGACTTTGGGTTGGTCAAAGTGAAACTGCTTTAATGAATTCAAGAACATTATATTTTGTATACACATCTTGTAAAAGAGCAGCCTGCACAAATTCCCAGATGCTGAAATTAATCTGTCATCTTGCAAGGTCACCATCACCAGGGAGCAGCTTGGGCAAAATGATGGCTGATGGAAAGGCAGAGTGAGTAACTAAATCAATGACTCAATATTGCTCTCTAGGAAATGATATTTTGGTTGGATGATACCCTGCTGTGAGATATCTCTTCAGCAGGGAACAAGGTCAGCAATAATATTGCACTAACCAGGAGCAAACAAACATGGGGATCTGGCATTGAAGATGGAAAAAATTCACTAAAAATGGTTTTCCTACATCACTCACTAATTATTACTCATAATCAAAGTTTATAAATATTTCCTCATATCACACCCCTCTGAGTCCCAATCTTTTCCAGTATGTATCTTCCATTCTAAAAATATTTTCTGTTTTACCACTCAGCCATCAGCTGAATCCTTCCCCTAATCCTTTCCAGGTATAAAATTAAAATCCAAAGGAAAATGAAATTTCTACAAAGCCCCAAGAGCCCTTCTGAAATGTGCTGTGCTGACATGTGGATTGCCAAACCACATTAGGACATTTTTGACCTTTTGCACTTTCAGATCAGATGCAGTAAAGATATTGAGGATTTTGCAATAGGAGCTCTCCCCAAAGAGAGTTTGCACAGAGAGTTGCTTCTAGGAAAATTTCCTTCTATTTCAGAATGGGAGTAAAAAGACTACTTTAGAAAAAGGTAAAAATCACAGAAATGAAATTTTTGTGATCTACTAGAAGGAGCTGTTAAATCCTG
This sequence comes from Cichladusa arquata, assembly GCA_026413545.1. Lineage (NCBI taxonomy): Eukaryota > Metazoa > Chordata > Aves > Passeriformes > Muscicapidae > Cichladusa > Cichladusa arquata. Next base: position 2,881,708 of record JAOTQP010000619.1, read on the forward strand.
GCTGGCAGAATTACTCCAGATATTTAAATTATATTATGGTAAATAATATATTGGCTATGAAAATTCACACAACCAGACAACTCCAGCACCAAACAATTTCCAGTCTAATGTACACCACGACCTTAAAGCTCATTTAACAAACAATTAGAGGTAGAAAATTAGCAGAATAATCCCAGGGAATGTACTTAAGACATGGAAAGAATCATTAAGGTCTCATGGCAGGGTCGTTTTTCTTCATTTTAAGTTGTTTTGGTTCCCTGTCCTCGATTTGAAGGGGAATTAACAGGTGTGATGTTTAATGGAGTTCTATAAATACTGTGGATTGCACTGCCTTAGACCTCCATGGGACTGGCATTGTAAAATTACTAGGAAGAATTCTTTGGATTTATTAAAGCTTTATTAGGAGAAAACCTTTCTTTTACAGCAATCCAGGACTCATGTGGGCATAACTCATTTATTGGTGGTAAAGCTGAGCACAAAGCTGCTCCTCAATGACCAGTCCCTGCTTTCCCCACAGCAAACCTTAATTCCTGTCCAGCCAAATTCTGAAAAGCTCAAATTTGCTTTGATCCAGGTGGAAATCACCACTCAGAACACACCAAGGATGAGTCAGGCACTCTCAGTGTGGAGAAGACAAAGTTATTCCCCTCCCTCCTTGTTCACCTTTCAATATTTTGTCAGAACACAGATTTCCCACACCATACATGTCCCAAATGGAAGGAGAGCTGTGAAAAGAACTGGAAAATGAGAAGTACAAAAGGAAATTCTTCTGACAGGATTTCTGCACAGGCTTGGAATCCCATCTGCTCACAAAGCAGGTGAATATTCGTCACTGTCTGGTCACACTGGGCAAGTGTAACATCTCAGAACTTTTGCCTGGGTTAAATTACAGCTCCAGCCTATAAACAAAGGAAAAAAACCCAAACACTTCCAGCCTATAAACTTAAACAAAACAAACCTAAAAACAAAACAAAACACACTGCAGAGAGATGAAAAAAAAACCCCTACCCTTAAACTATATTATTCACAGCTTCCATGAAAAATAAAATTAAGATTGTATTGTATTTTTATACATTATTCCTTCCTGCATTGAGAAATATGGATTATTTCTCATTAATCAACAAGGAACCAAGCCCAGTGTAACAGAAGTTTTGTTAAATTCACTGCTTATTCAAAGCTGCAATAAACTTTTTTTCCATGCACTGCTGCACTTTTATTGTATTTGAGCAAAAGCCCTTTTTGTTTCTGTACTTTGGAAATACTCATATAAATATTGTCACAGTATTTCATTTGCTCATAGCACTGAATTTTACACACTACAGAGCAGACTGGCAGCAACTTCCAGCCAGTAGCCACAGCCATGAAAATGACACGACTGTTACCCAGTGCAAAAGTTTTATTATTTTTTTTTAATCCCATTTTATAAAACATCTGACTCCTCTCTTTGGAAGTGACCTCCTCTGGTTATGTTCTAGAGCTCTAATGACAGACCTGTGTTCTCCCTTCCTTCTCCATCCTTCCCAACCAGTGGCAAACAGCCCCGAGCCCCTTTTGGGAGCAGATCCTTCTGCCTCAATGTGTGAGAACATCAGCAGAGCTTCTCCCCTGCCTTGCTGCAGTTTTAATTTCATTTCAGCTGCTTTGGCTGCTTTTCTCTTCAGACTCTGCAAACATCTGTGACTTAAATCCCAGTGTGACTTTGGATGCTGCCCACAGGATTTCCTCCATTTCCCACCGTTCCTCATTCCTTGTTTTTTCCCTGCTGTATTTTTAAAGCTTATTCTTCCCAAAGAGATCCCAGTGACAGTCTCCTGCTCAAGTGTTACGGATTTTCATTTAAATTGCTAGGTGGAGGAGGGATACAAACTCCCATTTTCCCATCCATTTCATGTGAAGCTGCATCCAAGATGATGTGAATACCCCCAAAATAGCTGCTCAAAATGAATCATTCCAGCCAGTTTCCAGCTCCTAACAGACAAGGACTGAGCTACCATCAGAGGAACTTAAAATGTTGTATAATGAGAGAGTGTTTTGTGAGCACAACATGCATTACATAAGCAAAGTGAAAAATAAAAATCGAAATAACCTGCTTTTTAAATTTGTAGCATGAAAATTATCTGTTTTACTTAAATTTGACCACATAAATAACAAAAGTCTCGTCACGTACAAAATTTATGGAAAAATAAATAACACCATCACAAGGGTCAAGGCTTCTGCAGCAAAATCAAAGGATTCAAATGAGCCTCCAGATGGGAAACAAGTGAAGCTTTTCACAGGTTTAAATCTTGCTGTACCTTGGGGCTGCTGCTGAACTCCAGCAGTGCATGTATGAGCAGGCACACCAACCCCCCTGAGTATTCACACACACACAGCTGCAAAAAAATCCAGTGCTTTAAAGCCCTTTTCAGATCTTCAGTATTCAAAGTGTAATGATGGTTTGGAGGAGTTTCTGTTTCTGCCAATTTTTTTTTCAGGTTCTCCTTTTTCAAATTTTACTCTTTACCCATCCATATCTTACCAAAATTAATTTAAACTCCGTGAAGACAAGATAGAAAATTCTCTGATCCTTAATAATCTCGTGTTTGAAATCTTGCAGTCTCCTCCTTTAGCCATTTCAATCCCAATTTGCTAACCTTTAGTCTGAAATACTAAAACAGTTGGGCTGGCTCTGTAATTTGATTGCCTCAGGTTGGTTTCTTTCTTTCTCTTTTTTTTCTTTCTTTTCTTTCTTTCCTTCTTTCTTTCTTTTTCTTTCTTTCCTTCTTTTTCTTTCCTTCTTTCCTCCTTTCTTTCTTTCCATCAGAGAAATGGGCTGTTGAGCTGGAGCACTCACCCTTTGTTCTGACAAGACCTCATTGGCTGCCCATTCACCAGATTTCCCAAAAACCACGACCTGGTCTGATCTGTTCACACAAAGCAGCCCCACTACCCTGCAAAATCCACCAACCAACCTCCCTCCACAATTCCCTGAATCATCTCTACAAAGGACCCACTCCTGGTGGTTCCAAGCTCTGGTCCAATGCCACTTCTGATCCAGGAAATCTCTCAAGAACTGGATATGGAAAAAGAAATTTCCTTGTTAAATTCTCACTATAAAGAAAGAACCTGCTGCTAGCTCTCCTCAGAAACTGTACATTGCTAATTTTTAAGAACGCTACTTGATTAAGAAAAATTAAAAGGTGATTATGAGAAAATGAGGATTCACATGCTCCATGGCCATGTCATTCCCCCCATTTCTCCCCCAGGGGAGAAATGCCTGCATGCCAAAAAGAAAAGAGTTGAGTTGGGATGGGCACTGATTTCAGTTCCATTTTGGAGCTGTTTCTCCAGCACCACTGACAGAGACATTCAGAGGTGAGAGTCACCTGCTCCAGCAGGACTGAGCACTCTGGGGACCTGTGGGATGATGGGGAAAGGAAGGATTCCTCAGCAGGGAGGTTTGGGGAAAAAAAAAAAAAACCAAACCAACCAACCAAGAACAACAGAAACCAACCCAAAAAAAAAACCCCAAAGGAAACAACAAACAAACTGAAAGGCCACCTGCCAGAGCAGCCAGAAGGTGACAGAAGAACCTGGCAGAAGTGGCCACAGGGACACCCACTGGGGTCATCCTTACAGCTTTTCCAGCAGAGCCAGGGACCACTCATGACCAGGCTTTTGGGGTTCTCCTGTCTAACACTAATTTCTAAAGACTGGCACAGACTCCTCTCCCTCCAAGCTGGAATTTATATCCAGGGGCTTGCTAAGGTTAGAAAGTGTGAAGGTATGAATGCCAATAAAGATTATAGGAAATTATGATTCTCATTTTCCCTCAGCATGCCCCCTGGGCAGTGCTTTCCCAGCAGGATCAGCTGGATCATTGCACCCCAGACAGCAGCAGCAGCTTCACCTACAGCAGCACCCCAGCTCTGCTGCAGAGCTCAGCACAAAGAAACAAAACTCTTCCTCCCCTCTCCTCCTCCAGCGTTTAAGCCACACATCTGCAGTTGCCAAGTCCTCTTTTTGATGCTGGAAATTTACATTTGCCTTCATATACACACATGTTCCTTTTATCACGCTCTGATAAACTCAGTTTTTATCCTCATCCCAGAGGATGCTGGTGGAGAGAAGAAAATACCTACTACAGAGGAGAAGCTGGGCAGATGTTCCTGCAATAAAAAGTGTGGGTTTTTTAAACTGAGTCCAGAAATGGGCAAAAACAAGATCCATGTTTGCATTTATAAAGCCAGGAGCTTGTGTAATTTATGCTCTCTTCTGTTTGGGTCTGGGCAGAAGGATTCACAAGAACATCATTCCCAGATTTTATAGTGAGTGGCAAACCTCTGCTAAACGTTGTCATTTATAAAGAGATACTTACAATTATAACAGATTCTAAAACAGAGGTGTAAAGTTGCTGCAAATAAGATTAAGAAAATGTTCACCAAATTCAGACTAAAAAGTCATGATCTCTCCTATACTCCAGCACAATTCAGGTAAGTCACTGCGTCCAGCCTTGCATTTCCAGTGGTCTTTCACTTTAAGGAAAGGGGAGGGGGGAAACACAACCACAAATCCCAAATAAACCCTACAAAACCCAGCCTTCCACCACATTCTCTCACATTGGATTTAGCATCAGTTCAGGTCAGTGCTGGTACCAGAACTGGCACTAAATGATCTGGGCCAACAGAAGATGGAAGCAGCAATTTTCATATCCATCAGATAATCAAGTTTTGCAGGACTAGTGATGATGATGTGTAAAAATTCCATAGCAGCTAATCAAAGACAAAACTTGAGGAAGCAGCAAAAAGCTCATAATGAAGAAATATATTCCACCACAGGTGGCAGGAAATTGTAGCTACTGATAACAAGTGGTATGGGGCTCTGGCAAAGGAAGAAAATCAGCATAAGCATGAAGGCAAAGTAGTGATAGCACCAATAAAAAAAAGCCTCATAGCACTCTCCAGAAATCTCTCGTGAGAATCAAGTGAGAAGTAATAAATTTGCATTTTCTGTAAGACCTTGCGTTTAAACATATTCTTAAATACTTTGTGAGTTTCAGGAGCTGGCTGCAGACCATGTGTTGCTTGAGTACACAAAAAGCAAAGCATCACTTCACTGAGCACTGAAGCACCAACATCTGCAGGGAGAGATTATGGGGAAATCTAAAACGAGATGCAGGAACAAGTTGCTCAATCCATCCAAACGCTGCAAATGATGGAGAAGCCAAAGAATTCAGAACAGGGACAATTAAGGGACAAACAGGAGCCTGAAATCAGGGCCAAGGTGGTGGTGGAAGGTCCCATCCTGGGGCAGACACAAACTCCTCTCCAGCTGCACTTGAGGGAATCTCCAGCTCAGGGAAAGCCACACAGGAAGAGCATTGATCACAGAACCCCACTGTGCTGGGTTGCAATACAGGATGTGACCAGCAATGTGTATTCTGTCACCATCTGTTGCAGCCGGGTGGGGCAGTGACCCTGATCTCCGTGGCACATATTATCTGCTAATGGGCCATCTTTAAACCAGCTGGGGCAATCATCTTTATCTTTCCCACAG
>JAOTQP010000619.1:2907704-2925530 GCA_026413545.1 Cichladusa arquata
GGATTGTTCTTTGTAATACTGTATTTCTATTTTAATTTTCCTAGTAAAGAACTGTTATTCCTAATTCCCATATCTTTACCTGAGAGCCCCTTAATTTCAAAATTATAATAATAATTTGGAGGGAGAGGGTTTACATTCTCCATTTCAGACAGAGGCTCCTGCCTCTCCTAGCAGATACCTGTCCTCCAAACCAGGACACTAACTTAATGCAAGGATTATTTTTTAATGTGCTCCTAATTATCCCTTATGAAGGTCCTAGAGAATGATTTCATACAACTGTACAAATATAAGCATAGCTTATTTAAAACCAGAACACAATTGACACATTCCTATCTAATTGCAAGTGGCAGGGATAACCATCATGGAAAGAAAGCAAGGCTTGGTTTGCTTATCAGGAAATAAAGCAACTCACCAAACATCTGAAAACACAAAAATGTGTTGGGAACGATAAAAAAAAATTATCTTAATTGAAAAATAATGGCTTGTCTGAAATTTATTTTCTTTGCATCTTTTAGAAGAAATTTCAGACAGCTCTGCATTCCCATTGAATAAATATAATTGCAGTACATCATGATGGTTCTCACAGCAGAGATGACATATCAGTGGCAAGCAGACCCTGATGTGGATTAGGATAATGGGCAAGACAGAAGGGGAAGAACAGAGCTCTCCCCTGCACAGCATTTTTCATGCACGCTGTACATCCCCACAACCACACAGCACAGTCACCTTGCTGAATAATGAATAGCAAAATGAAAAGAAAATTAAGGAGCAGCGAGCAAGGGAGAGAAGATTCAAGCTGACATTTGCAATGAGAGGTTCCCAGTGGCTGCTCCAGATGGCTGCAGCTATTTTGGCCAGACTACCTGGCCAGGACAGAACTGCAGTGAGGTAAGCAGAAGGGGACAGGAAGAAGGAAAGGAACAAAGGGAAAAAAACAAGCACTGAAAATGGGATTTGAAGCCTGCAGGTCACATAATTCTGGATCGTGTGAATAAGAGAAAGTCACAAAATAAAATAGCAACTCACAGTGACCATTTAGGAAATGGAAACCAATTACCACTCTGGATTACACACAGAAATTTCTTTTGACCACTGTATGGATTCATTATCTCTCCCATGCCTGGCTTTCTATAAACATAATTAAATTGACTATTTCTTATGAGTAAATCTTACATGTGCTTTAGGCCACATAAAGCATCTTACGAACTAATTGTATTTTTATCTGTGCTTTCCCCCATTGACCTCCCTTACAGAACTGGGAAGAAAGGAAAAGCCCTTCTGTATAGATTCATCCTTTTTTTGTTTGTTTGCCTTAAGGTCCAATGCATATTCTAGCTGTCAAAAGTGATTTCCCTGCTCACTGAGCAAATATTCTCAACAAGGATTTTCTTCTTTATTTCCTAGTATTAAACAATGATTTTACAGACACAGGTAATAGAAATGCAGGCAGGTCGGAGTGCATCAAAGATTTATCTCTGGGCAGGAAGTCAAGTTTCATTAAATATAAAAAATGAAGTTTATGTAAGTGGAACACAGGGTTGTTGTGAGTTGGCTTTGGGACATAGGTGACAAAGTTGCAGCAAAATGATGAAAAACATCACAAAAGCCAGTAAGAACCTCACATGACCCCAAGCCTGTATGGTAGGTTGGTTCCACTTCCAGAAGACTCTTTTAAACAATATATCAAAATATATTTAAAGACCTGAAACTGGATTAAATCTTACAAATCTTTTGTACTTTATAGCGCTGGGCATAAGATGAGAAATAAACCACAAAGTCAAAAAATGTAAAGCAAGTGTAGGAGTGGTGTAAATCAGATTTGCATCTGATAGCAAGGTGTGAGGTGTGTGCCAGGGCAGCCAGACCCAGGGATTTGTCTCCAGAGTGCTCAATTCAATCTCAGCACACCCAAGGCTTTTCCCCAGGGCTGTATTTTAGGGGCCTGAGTGGAAATGATCCCAAGGGTCTCACAAACCTGCTGGAGCCCAAACACAGCATGGCACAATAAAAGGGCAAAGCCTTGGGTAGCTCCTGCCAGAGCAGCTGATGTCCTGCTAAGAGGGCTCCTGGTGAGCAGGCTGATGATGAACAGCATTTGCAGAGCTGAGAACCCCAGCACATCAGAGTTTTAAATTATCTAAGCAGATAACAAGGAACAGAGGATTACTGCAGAGGTGAAACTGAGCTGGAGGATATTCCTATAAATGCAGCCAGGAGAAGCACAGTCACGTTTTCATTTAGGAATTCAAACACCCGTGGCCTTCAGCAGTCCTTAGGAACCCAGTACTGGATACTGGAGGTATTTAGGTCCAAGTAAGCACTGATTACCACTTCAAAAAATTCCTGTATTTCTTATTCTACACACCAGGCATCAGCACCTGATGTAGCTGAACTTCATTACTTGTCACAGTGTGGGATCCCCCCTGCAAAACCCCCTAAACTTATTGCATTTTACAAATGCTAAATGTACATGAAAGTTAATCAAGAGAGAGGTCTTTACAAAATGTCTAAAGCTTCTTCAAAACCATTGCAATGTCTTAACAGCTGTTGTGAGTGAACTGCTAATAGAAATAAAATTCAAGCAAGATCAGATACCAGGAAGGATTATATTCCCCAAAAAGGTGGAATAGAAAACTCAGAAATATTTCAGGCAACCGTTTCCAAGTTCATTAAACACCACAACAAAACAATAAACCAGAATATGGAAAGCAAAGCATCAGGAGAGTTTAGGAAATTGAGGATGGAACAACATAAAGACAAATTTGTCAACCAACAGACATTCCCCTCATGTGAGCAAACCTACAAACCCCATGACATGAGGAAATTTGGAAAGTGTCTGGATGTAAAAAAAAAAAAAAAACAATAAGTAGGAAATTGGGTGTTTGTTTAATGGATATAAGAGAAATGCAGCCAATGCCCTCCCATCACTAGGAAAATAATGGTGTAAATACAAGAACAAGGAAAGCACACACCAAACATGGATAATTCATGGCTACTGCCAGTGTGAACATAAAAACATGGCTTACTGTGACTTTAATTCATTAAAAATAATTACTCCATAAATAAAAGCCTGAGGTGTTTGGGATTTTTTTTAAATTAAGCCGTGTATTGGGATTAAACAATTTTAAATAGAAAACAAAATCAAATCGGGTTCATCAAAATAATTATAAGAAATCTGTGTTAAATAAAGAAAAATAACAAGGCTTCATTTTGTCATTATTTTCAAAAAAAATTAAGTGGAAACTACAGAAAAATAAAAAATTTCTCCCTGATAGACAAAATAATTATTAGGATTATTAAAAGAATCCAAATTTTTACAGAAAACAAGTTTTTGCAATTAAAGGCCAGCCCTCTAGAGCCCATGGATAAGATAACAGAAGACCTGAAATAAGAAACTATATAGGAGAATACAAGACAAGGTCCAAGCTCTCAATGCAAAAACAAGTAAAAGTCTGATTTCCAATACTGTCAGGATTTTCTGGTTATTAGGAAAGCAAAAACAAGTAAAAGTCTGATTTCCAATACTGTCAGGATTTTCTGGTTATTAGGAAAGCTGCAGACCTTCCATGGCTCTTGCTCCTGAGGATACACAGCTCTGCACTCTGCTACAACAGCAGCAAGAGTTCAAATGGATTAAGTCAAGCTAAGTTAAAAGTTCAGCCAGACAAGAAAGGCAGTAATGAGAAGCCAGAGAGAAGGGGCCATGAATGGAGAATGGTTACACAACAGAGAGAGGAAATCAAGAAACCCCCTCTGAGTCTGGCTGAGCTAATGGAGCCTCGCTCGCTTCTCCGCTGTCTAATTGTATGCAAGATTAAAATGGAGCTTTTTTCCCAAATTAGTGACATCTCAGGAGATCTGACTCCCCAGCAGCTCTTTGGTATTCAGCAGGGCTCATCAGCCTTTTTCTCAGCCTGGTCATCTGCCTTCCCTGCTGGCAGGAGCTCCCTGTTCTCTGTCCCTACCTGCCAAACAGACTCTCACTGCCCCAAGAACTATTGAACTGGGGGGGAAAAAGGGATGAATGCAGAGACACACCAAGAGATTTGATCTGAATGTTTCCAAGGGGAGCTGCTGCCAAATCTTTGCAGCTCCTCCTCAGTCACTTCAGCTCCTCTCTCTGTTCCCCCTCTCCTACCCCCACTCAGATGCACCAAGTCGGGAGAAGGAATCTGGGTTTTGGGAATGAATCACCTTCTCAACACTTCTCTTCATGAGACTCTTTCCTCTTTGGAAACTCAGCAAGAAATCATACATATGCAACAGAAAACCCAACAAAGTTGGTTTATTTTAAGCCCGGAAAAAGGGAATTAAAAGACAAACATTTTGCAGGAGTTAAAACCGAGCCATTTGCTGATTATTAGCAATGAAGACAAAAAGGCAAATGGTCACAACGAACCTGTCAAGGCTCCCAGCACCTCCTTGTGAGGGAAGCTACCCTACTTTCAGAGCAGTTTTCCTCAGACTCATCACTTTCCCCTAACAGATGGGAAGCTGAAGATAGAAAGATGCATAGTTTATGCCTAGCACCAAGGGGAGGGAAAAAAATTTATCTCAGCAGGAGACTCTTAAAAAAAAAAATTTTAAAAAAAATCAGCAACTGTCCTTCTCCTCAGAAACTGGGGAGTGAGGAAGTGTTGAAGACAAAGGATCACAGACTTTTCTGGTGCTGCCCATGCTCTGAATGCCAAGCCAAGCTCCTCCAGCCTCTTCTGCTCTCCTTGCTCCTTCTGCTAAACGTCCATCAGTGCTAACATAAGAGCAGCAGGAGGAAAAAAGGTCCTTCAGATGTCTGACATAAAGAGTTCTATGATTAAAAAGGCTTCCTCATACTCTAAAAATTGCAAATACTTTTTTTTTCTGTAAAACCCAGAACATTTCAGCTGCTCCTTCATCCCAAATGCCTATCTGGATTCAAGGAGTCAGGATTTCCCTTACTCAGAGATGGCAAAACACTCCATAATGATCCAACAGCAGGGCAAATCCTGGGATGCACATAAAAATACTGTGCAGTGAAATGCTGGGATGTACATTAAAAGAGACTCTCTGATGCAGATTGAAGTTTTTAATTTGCCATTGAGACCTACAGATTTCTTGAAATTGTGATGATACTGTAAAAATTTCACTGGTCTTAAGTCATTTAACGTTTTCTTCCTTTCCACCACTACGCACATGTGAGAATATTTATAAGTAGTGGTATTAAAAAGGGGAAAAAAAACCTCAAACACAATCCCCACAACAAATCAAGCTGAACTAAACACCTTTAAATTGTGATACTTTGATACTCAGGGGGGGAAAGACCCTGTACTAATTCAGCAACCTTACCTGGTGCTGGAAAGGACAAAGTGCTAACAATTTTCAGCACATTTGCCATCATTTTCTAGATGCCAGCACACACTCCACTTGCATTTGCATGTGCTTGTGCATGCATGTGTGCCCTTTTGTGTGGTTACATTAAAATGCACACACATCTTGGGGACGGTGTCACCAGCAGCATTAACACCACATTAACACCACATTATCTACACACAACTTGAAATTCAGATTGTAACCTAAACCAACGAATTTGGGAGGGATTCTTTATTTTTTCTGTCAGTGATTTACAGACTCAGTTGAGTAGGAAAGGGCTGCAGTGCTGATTTTCATTGAGCAGCACAAGCCTTGCCCAAACCCTCAGCAGCTCAGGGTACAAGGAAGAGCATTTGCACAATACTGATTTTAGGTTGTTTTTTTGTTTTGTTTTGTTTTGTTTTGTTTTGTTTTGTTTTGTTTTGTTTTGTTTTGTTTTTTTATTTCTCCCCTATACAGGTGCTGAGGCATTGGCACAGAGAATTTGTGGCTGCCCCTGGATCCCTGGAATTGCCCAAGGCCAGGTTGGACACTGGGGCTGGGAGCAATCTGGGATAGTGGAAGGTGTCCCTGCCCATGGCAGGATGTGGAGTGAGATGATCTTTAAGATCCTTCCAACCCAAACCATTTTGTTATTTCTCTTTAGTTCCAATTTCAAGAGCCAGCTGAGAGAATGTAGGGATTTAAAAAATTGTTGTGTGTATAGTTCTTCAAGGGAAAAGCTTTCATTTCTGTCTTCCCTCAAAGAAAAGAGGCCACCAGAATCAGGGTGAGAACATTTCCAAGGAGGTTTGCCTTTGACAGGGCAGCCATGGAGTTGCATGAGTGATTCTTACACAGGAGTGTGAAGATAATAATCAAGCTCTAAGAAGGCTGAAATTCCCAGGAAGTCTACACATACATATAAACCCTGAAATAATGAAAGATAAAGGTTTAGTGAAAGTATTAATGTCTCTGTTATTTCTGAACAGATACCAGGTGCTTAATAGAAAAATAGAATACAAATATAGAGTCACACACAAAACCAGAATGGTTTGTTTATTAGAGACATCAGAATATCATCAACTTAATAAGTGCATCTTCACCCTTCTGGAAAGATAACTGCAGCCTCTGCAGACTTGAGAAATCTACATGGATGAAATATGGAAAATGGAACTTGAGCTGCCTCTTTAATGCCAAGTGACTGTAGGAGGATACTCCTTACTTTTTTTTTCTTGGTCCATAATGTGACCATGGAAGAAACTGCACCACAGCAAGATCCCTGCCACGGGCATCAAGCACCACTTTATCTTGGAATTTCATTAGACCATCAATTGAGACAAGCACTGACTGAACAAATCAAAGAGAGGTATTTATCTACAAGCAGTGCAACAGATTAAGTTGCCAATAATTACAGATACTAAATAATGCAGACTAGTCAACAATGTGGTTTTGTGAGCTTCTATCTTGGTGGGAGTTCAATTTTGTACCATTCTTATAGACTGTTTTGCAGTGTCATCATAAAGAAAATTGAAACCAGTTCCTCTCATTTCCCTAAATCTGTCTGACTAGCCTGGTATATGCCTTGATTTATAAAGTCTGTGGTAATTTACAGATTTGCCCTCCATCATTCTGAAATGAATTTACCTTGAACGTTCGTTTCCTGGCTGAAATCTAAGAGAAAGTAATACAAGGAGAATTTCAAGGATAACCTTGACTATGAAATAGGTTAGGGAGCCTTTAGCTCAGAGGATCCTTGCTCAGAAACTTCTACAGGTGGCAGAGTGATGAAAACAGTGACAGAATTCTGGACAGCTCGTCAATAAAATGCTGAAAGATGAGACTCAGGATGAGCATCCTCATAGTGAAGAGAGGCCTCTCATCCCAGATTTCCTTTGATTTCCCCAAAAAGTCTCAGATTTCTCACTGCCACCATCACACCCTTTAATTACAATGACTTTGTGAGTGGCTGGAATTTCCCCAGAAACGTTTCCAGACACAGTCAAGTTCCCTTGGCACACGATGAGCTGTTGACAGAAGTGATTATTAGCAGGGAATGGATCTGCTCAATTATCAGAGAGACTCCTGCAGACCCCAGACCTGCCTCAGCAGGTCCCAGCACACAGCAGAGCTGTGACCCCTGGGCTCCACAGCTCCAACCTTCCTCATGAGAGCTGACCAAAAACCTGTGCCTTCCCTTTGCACCCCAGTTAAAGTCCACTTACTGCTTATTCAAAACTGAAGGTGTTCCATTTTCACTTGTTAAAAACAGCAATGGGCACCACACAGATTTTTCCTCTTTCAAAAAAACCCTCAGCTTGTGACAACTCAGGGCTGGCTGGGTGGCAGGACTGGGACAGACAAGCTCCAGCAGCATCATGATTAGGTTTGCAAAATTATTTCTTATTTTTCAAAAAAATGAGAAAAGCCTGAAGTGGTTTCATTTTATGCTCGATATGCAGATTTTGTTTCATTTCTGATTAAATGAAAATTGAACACTATTAAGGTGGGAATTGGGAGATAAAGTTCACCTGAGTTACCAGCACCACCAACCTAAGATGATTTCACAAAAAACTTGAAATTTTATCAAAACTATGAAAATAAGATTTAAATATGGAAAACCAAAAAAAAACCCCTCTTATTAGCTAGTCTGCCATACCTTATGTTACAGTGCTTAGTTTATATGTTATCAAAACAGAGGTAATTAGATTGGCATTCAATTCCACCACATAAAAGCTGCTGAAATTTTCATTTGCAGAGATGTTTAACCATCATTTTCTTCACACTTTGAAAGTGAATATAGACAGTCTGCTTAATGTCCTCTTATGTAACATGCACCAAATGCAACAGAAAGTAATATGGAATAAAACATATCTAGGGAATTTCAATTTTACTTGTATTTCATACATAACACATTTAACCTGACAAGAAGAAAGGTAACAAGAATAAAAGTCATCAATTTGAAACAGCATTTTTTGGTTCTAATCCTTAAGCTTTGAAAGAAAGTCAAAGTTTCCATGGAAAATGTTTTACTACTAAAAAACAGAAAAATAATTTTCAAATAATAAATCCTGAGCAATATACTTTTTAGCTGCTAGTAGGTGAAAAGTGACTAAAATAAGCATTCCATTCTCTAGCAGTCTGAAGTATAACAGATTCCACTAGAATATCAAAGTGCACTCAGGTACATGAAATACATGACACACAGGACATCCACAATCCCATTAGAAAGATTTTTAAATCTACAGTCCCAATAAGAAACTTCCTTTTTCATGTACTTGGAAGAGAGGGCAGATATATGGAACTGCTGCCCTTCTGCAGCTTGGCACAAGCCATTCCAAGAGGGGAAAAAAACAGGATATTGGGAAGTGCTGTTTAGAACTCTGGTCCTTTTTGTCTTTAATGTAGTGAGCCTGCATCACCAGAGGCAGATGCAAACTCCTAACACCTCTATTTCCTTAAATAAATGAGAATATTCCATACTGCTATACCATAAAAAGGCTTTTTCCACTACTGAACTTGTATGTCCAGTTATGGGGATTGTAGCACAGACCATTAAAATACCCAGCAGGTCTGGCTGCTTTTCCTGGGCTGGGAAATTTGCCTTTCTCTCAGGAAGGTGGGTGCCCATTTCACCTGGCCAGGACAGATTATGGAGGGACCACAGCAAACTTCCACACTGGTATTCCTGTAGCATCATCCCCACCTGGATTTTCTTAAGCCAAAGCTTATAATGGAAAAATGGATATTTTTAGGACATGATGCAAAAAAAGCCATTTTTACCCATTTCTTCATTGGAGGAATACCTGCATTGTCCATAGCTCTTTAATATATGTCTGCCTACTGCCTCAAAGATACTTTAATAGATTTACTACCAGCTATCATACCTGGATTTTACTTATTTTAATTACCAGCCTCCAAACCAAACTATCACAAAATAGCTGTTGGACCTGTCACAGCCTGAACATGCCATGAACAGCCTAAACTAAATGCCATGTTTTCAGCTAGTCAGAAAACTCTTTTTTTAATAGAGAGATGATGATCATCTCAGAAGACATCATCAGCTTTCACAATTCAAATTTCCTTTGTGTTGGTTACAGCATGTTACATGGCAAAACAAGTGGGGATAAGTATTAAAAAATATAAAAGAATATATATATATGAGTTAGGTCTGGAATAGAGTAGCCAAGGAAAATTCAGGAAGACACAGAAACAAAAGAAAGCCCAGGTGTGTGTTAATTTACTATTATTTTACACTCTCTCCTTCCAGGTTATCCTGTCTGAAAAGTAAGGTGGCCTCAGGACCCACTTCCAAAGCTGTCACAGACTAAAAAGCACTTGACAGCTGACAATTTACTGTCACTAACTTTAAAAATATCACATGGATCAGCTCCAAGAAAGGTTCCATGACCCACTATAAGAATGCAAAAGGAGACATGAAAAAAAAAAACCCAAATCTAAATTCTCTCAAAATGTAGCTCAAAGTTCCTTACTCCATACAATTAAAAAACTTGTTTCTTCTTAATTTTTTTTTCTTCTTACATTTGTTTCTTCTTTTCTTTTTTGATTTTAGATATTCAAGAATCACAAAGAAGAAAAGAAAAGATATAAAACAAAACAAAAAAAAACCACAATAATGATTTTGAAAATATAATTTTAAAGCAAACTTAATGATATTTACAATCATACTTGCAAAATTCATTTTTCATGCTGGATCTCCCAGCACTTGGATCTTAACAGCACTAACTGGTCCATGCAGGCATCTGCAGGGAGTATTTTGAAAAGAACACATATTTGATTCTGTCTGTTGCCTCAGGATGGAGAAGACAGGATGGCAGTGATAATTCCATTAGAAAAAACAAACTTCTTCATGTGAAACCCTAATTTTTGTCTCTAAAATCTTGAAAATTTATCCAAAAGAGAAGTTGAAGCATGCATTGAATGCTGTTGCTCATCTCAAGGCCTGCCATGCACAAACCTGTTTGCCAATCCCCACTCAGGGAGAGGGAAATGCAATTTAAGATGAGCCAAAACAATATTTTCTTGCACTCCTAAGAGTGGTGGCCAGCACATTTGGGCCAGCTCCCTTCCCTGTGGGACTGGTTGAGCTGTAATTACTCCTGGCAGCAGGAGTTGCCTCCTCCTCCTCCTCTCCCCAGCTTTTGGAGAACCAATTCATTTCTTCCCAATCATTGGGGCCATAAAAGTGAATTCCAAGTGTCCCACCTCCTATTTTCTGTCCATGGCTCACATGCACGGATGCTGCTCTGGAACAAAACCCTGACTCCTATCAGGATCTATGGCTGAGTCACAAGGCACAGGAAGAGGCTTTAGAGGGACTGGGCTTTGTCCCTGGGCTGCTCCTACAAGTATTTATGGCAAAAGCAAGCTGCTAAAATGGTAATGGAAAAGGAAGGAATTTAATGTGGGACAGTGCTGTAACCACGCTGTAAAAATTTCAGCAGGAGCCTTTTCTGTGCAGACATTTCCAGGAGCCTTTTTTTGGTTCAGATTTTTGCTCCAGCTGAAATATCAGACACATAAAACATCAAGACAACGCCACCACCAAAAGCATAATTAGAGATTTGGAAGAAGAGCTTCATCAGTTGTCCATTTAATTCTCTCTCCTGGCTCCAAGAGTGGCAGAAGCAAATGCTTTGGAGCAAAAATGCTCCAAATAACAGGAATCAGAGCAGTCTGCAATCTGGTAAAACCCTTTCCCATGGAAAGGTTCCCTGAACTCCTCTCTAGCTCTTCTTATAGAATATAAACAAGCCAAACTTTAATTACTGTAAGCTTTCACATACTAATGGAATATAAGGAGATTTAAAGAAATTTGGAAAGCAGCAATTTACTTTGGAGTAATGTAATTTTACTTAATTGCTTCTAATTAAAATTATTCTACAAATGTAAAACAAAAATGTCTATTAATTTTCTGCATAAACTAAATTTAGGTATCAACTGAGTAGCTTATTCACAGTATTTACTATAATTACTGCAAGACTTTTGTAACTTTGATGATTTAAAAGTTTGGAGGCTTGATACCAAATAATGGTTTCTGCTGCATAAAGCAAAATAATCTTTCAAACTCTCAGTGCCTTTGTACTTTGACTGTGACTCACTAAATTTACATTTTGTCAAAGTACATGTAGGAGTAAAAGCACTTATGCATTATCAAGAAATATGACATTATAATCCCATGAAGTTACTACTTATAGAAAAAAATAAAACTGTTCCCATTCTCTTCCACACCTAAGTGTAAAGTGAATACCTTCCATTAACTTGGATTAACTTTAGAAAGAAAAAGGATACTTAATATTTTTGCATAGATTTTAAACTTCACTTTCAACACAAAGTTTTAAAATCATCCATGAAACATAAAAATTGGAAATATCTTTCCATAAAAGTTAACTCATCTGAAAATAATTATTGTATTTTAAACTATCCTGTGATTTGTGTCAAATCTGACAAAAAGTCGCAGCCAAAGTTGAGGTGGAAAATTAAATTAAAAAAAAAAAAAAAAAGTGAGCCCATTCTGCAAACTTTTATATTTTAGAAACAGACTAAGTCCAAAGACACAGGATTTTTAAAATTTTTTCTCTTTTTTTTTATCTTCATTATTCTCTCTCCATGTTTTTGCTACCTAGTTTTTCATTTGGTTCTTCAAGCAGCCCAACAAACCAAATGCAACAGGGTCAATGTGCCATTTTGTGGTGAAATCTGCTAACATGAGTAAAACCAGTACCAAATGCTATTTTCTTCCTGCAGATGAGCCATTCTCTTCTCCAAATTCTTTAACACTCCAAAGTCAGTGCATCACAAGAGAGCCATGCCTGATTTATTCCGTGGGAGATTGTATTGTCACAGGGTTCAGCCACCCTATGGAGCTCAGCCCACCAACACCTGAGCATGGACCTCCAACAACAAACAGGGAATCAGGAGGGAACAACCACGCTCAGAGCTCCTATTTCTGTTGGGAATCATGGAATGGTTTGGGTTGGAAGGGATTTTAAAGCCCACCCAGTGCCATGGCAGGGACCCTCCACTGTCCCAGGCTGCTCCAAGCCCCAATGTCCAGCCTGGCCTTGGGCACTGCCAGGGATCCAGGGCAGCCACAGCTTCTCTGGACATTCTGTGCCAGGGCCTCACATGGAAGAATTTCATCCTAATACCCAACCTAAATTTCCCTTCTTTGAATTTGTACCCACTGCTCCCTGTCCTGTCACTCCAGTTCCTGACAAAGAGCCCCTCTGCGGTTCCCTGTAGCCCTTCGGGCACTGGGACGTGCTGTGAGATGCCCACACAGCCTTCTCTTCTCCAGGCTGAGCAGCCCCAGCTCTCCCAGCCTGTCTCCTTTAGGGGAGGTGCCCCAGCCCCCACTTTTTACGTTGGAGGCACCATTTGAAGACACTTTCAGAGCCTGGCAAACCATGGAGCGTGGAAATCCAGACCCTGGTTTTGTTTTTAAACTTGGAGAGGGGAGGACAAAACATATTTCTGTAAGCCAACAATTTTGACACTATATTACCATTGTTTTCCTCAAAAAAAAAAAAAAAAAAACAATTCCAAGATGCTCCTGAAGAAGTCACAGAGTGCCACCTTTGGGCTCAGCTTGTCACAGAAACATCTGTGCAGTGCAGGGTCAGCATTTCACCATTTCAGCAGGGTGGAATCTCTCCATCAGTGCCAGGGCACTTCCCTCTGCCTGAGGTTGTTCAAGCCAAATTACCACCAAAGCCCAGAATAAGATTGCTGATGCCACGGCGAAGAAAAAACCAAAATAAAATGAAATTGTAGTGACAGTAGCACCCAGGAAACAATTTCTCACAGTAATTTACATCTTGCATCACTGTGTGGCACTGACTCTATCCCTTCACTGCATGGATGCCATGGGTAGCACATGGTTACACATTTTTAACCCCAAAATCACCAAGTCTAAAAACAGACTCTTAATTAAGAAAAAAAAAAAAAAAATCAAGGAAAATAAGCTTTAATAAACAAATGGGTTACATGAATTCAAAATGCAGAGGGCATGTTTAAAAATTGGCCAAGATCAAAAGCAGGAATAATGAGTTAAATTACAAAAACAGATTAAAATGTCTGTTTTGAATATCTGAAAACAAAAACCTTGAAAATGCACTGTTCCAGGGAAAATTCTGCAGTGGCAGGAAGAGATTCCCAGTGCAACTTGAAGTTTTTTCTTAAATTCAGCAATTCACTAACAAATCATCATTAAAGCCTTGATTCCCCAGGGCATTGTAAAAGCACTTTTGCAGCATTAGTAATAGGCCATTTAATTCCCCCACTTTATTTCTAATTTCTAATTAGGTTTTAATTCATGATATATCTTATCCTCTCATTGTGATAGGCTGTATTCCTAAGGAAATGGGAATTTATCTTTCTAAGCTAAAAGTTTTTACAGCCAGGATAGCTAGATCATGGTGTTCCTTCTCCTTGTTTGCCATCTCCCTCAAACTATCCTGAAATAAATCCAAGTGTTTATTATTGAAATACCCTGTTTTTTCCTTATCTGCTTATGCTGCTCAGCTGGCATTTTGGAAATGCAAGAACTGGTGACATTCCATGTATCACCACCTCAAACCACATCAAAAAGTCCTCTGTAGCAGGAGCCTTGTCTTAAAATAATCTTGAAGAGCTTCACCACGGAACACTGAATAAACATCTGCATGTCACCCAGACATGGGATGGTGCCAGGGGCTCCTTGTCCTGCTTGGACTTCTCCTACCTATGGATTGCTGAACCACTTGACTCTCTAAAAGTTTCTACAGGACAGCTGCTTCTATTGCCAAACTAAATAAGCAAACAAGCAAACAAACAAAACAAAAAAATCCCCAAATCAGCTGCTTTTCCTTGTGATTCTTACTCTGTTTTCTCCTGCCCCAGGTACATCTAGCTCCAAGATTCCCCTGTGATCTTAAACAGATTAGAAGAACTGGAATAAGGGTAGAGCAAGAAGTGGAGAAGAACAGAAGGGAAGAATTGGGGTGAACTGGAGCTGGAGCAGAGCAGAACTGGAGCAGAAGAGAATCCCTGCACCTGCAATGCAGCACATCCCAGCTCTCCTGCTCAGCAGCAGCAGGAACCTGCTGAGGGTGACAGGGATCAGCTGCACCCCAGGAATCGCTCCTGCACCCCCAGATTCTGTCCCTGGAGAAGCATTCCAGGACCCTCCCAAGGGCCTATGCTGGGGAAGGGAGTGAGACCCTGGGAAATGGAAGCCTGAGTTTATACCTGATGCCCAGCAGATTTTCCTGTCGTGGTTCAGTTTCATTTGTTTGGTTCTAAATACCAGCAAAAGACAGAGTTGGGGAAAAAAAGAAAAAAAAACAAATAAAAATCCAGAAGACTTTTTCTCCCTGAGGTACAGCAGAGCTGGGAGGGGCTGCCAGGTGATCCCACACTCAGATCCTCACCCAGCTGAAAAGCGCTGCTGCACTGCAGGGTTTGATTTCTAGCCCTCCCAAAGCCTCACAGCAACACAAACACCCAAAATCAGCCCAGATCCCTCTGTTTGTGTTTTCTGAACGAGCAGCATGCACAGATCATGCTAAGAGAGAGGCTGGTTTCCTTTAGTCTGCTGATCTCATTATAAGCAAATGAGGGCAATCTCGTTTTATCGGCCACAAAACAAAGAGAGTGTTTAAATTTTAACATCCAGCCAAAACCTCTTCTGCTTATAATTTGAGTTTAAACTTATACAGCATGTTCATTACCATAAACAATCTGCAAAATGGCCAGAAAACAAACTCCCCCCTTGTAACCTGCCATCAGAAAACCCCAAAGAAATAAACTTTGGCATCTCAGCTTTGCTTTCGCTTCGCTCTCAAGGCTTTGGAAAGACCAGCTGTGAAGTTTGCCTTCCAAATAAACTGAAGGTTTTAAACAAACCAAAGAACTCTTCCAGATGTTTTTCTTTCAAGCATACCTTAATAAATGACCCTGAATAAAGAAAACTTCAAGGTAGATAAATAGTGTCTTGGAGGATAAAGAATTAGGGAAGGGCTCTAATTGTTAGAAAATTTTACTCATGTTTCATCTCAATTGATTTTGGCCACCTAATCAGTAAAATCAACAATAACAACTTGACTTTTTTCTTTGTGAACGGAAACAAAATACTATTTTAAAATATGAGATAATTTCAATTTAATAAATACTACATGTGCAGATAATGGGATTTCCATGAAAAATTCAAAAAGCATTGCTCTTCATCATTAAATTCAAGTTAATCAGCATTTTCTGCTGCAGATTCAATTAAAAACCAATATTCTAAATTTATTACTCAGTTGTAAATATCAATTCCGTTTCCAAGGAAAACAATATGAATCTGCAGTAAACAGCTCAATCATTCTGGAAGTTGTCTAAACACCAGCCCCAATAGCAACAGAGAAAATAAACAAAAGAAAAGCCACACTAGCAGCTTCTCCAAAATGCAGGATATATGGTACAATATATTGTACCTTAACAAACCAGGAGAAGTGACAAAAAGTGGTGATAACCAACAGGAACAAAGACTGCTATTGGGATATCAAACCTTATAAATTATTGTTTTACCCAGCTGTTCATTTTGAATGCCATATGGGAGATGGGGAGGGTCTGTCAGAGCACAGCCCTGATGGAAATCTCCTGATGAAACCCGACAGAAAACCAAATCCACAGATTGACAGCCAGGAATGGCAGATGCCTCATTTCCTTTGGAAATGCAGCCTGAAAGGAAGGGCTCACTGACAACAACACAACATCCCTGGCAGCGATGGTGACAGCACCCACAAACCTCAGCACGGCAATATTTGATGGGAAAACCATGAATCCAGAGAGAGAGCCCCTGGAGAACCCTTGGAGATGGAACACTGGAGAAAGCAGGGGAAAGGGAGGATGGAGAAAGCAGGAGTGAGGGAACATTGGAGAAAGCAGGAGTGAGGGAAGGATGGAGAAAGAAGGAGCTGAGGGAGGATGGAGAAAGAAGGAGCTGAGGGAGGATGGAGAAAGCAGGAGTGAGGGAAGGATGGAGAAGGCAGGAGCTGAGGGAACACCAAGCCCCACAGCCTCAGGACCATCAGCAATGTCATTTCCAGCTCCAAGGAGTGCCCTAAGTGGTAACAGACTCCACTTTAATGTTTCCCTCTCCTCTCCCATAAGTTCCTGTTCATTATTTTCATATTTTCTGTTTGGCATATAGGCACAGGATAATTCCAAGTTTGAACTAAATTTCTCCATGACTATAAAAATATATTTGATTAAACAGATGTCAGCAAAATTTTATGGAGTGAAAATTGAGTAACAGATGGTGAGGTCTGTGGAGTTCAAAGAGGCTGTATTTTATTAAATAGGAAATTTGAGGAAAAGAATTATTTTGCTGGAAATATTGATGTAGTGTTTAGGCAAACGTAAAAGCTTTCTTACTTGATAGAAAACAGTAAGTTTAAAAAAAAAAATTAAAATAGATGTATTCATACCATGAGCCTCAGACCATTAAAAAAGGGGATTTAATTCTACCTTCTTTTTACTGACTACAGCACAACATCAAGGTTCTCAATTAAATATAATGGAGGAGAAAAAACACAGCTACTAAACCAAAAATAACAATGACCTTGATTAAGCATCCTGAGCAAAATACATCCTTTGTGTGATACACAAACTACGGGGAAAACAAGTTTAGAAGTACAGGACCATGGGATAATAAACAGTTATACCAAACTTATATTATAAGCATTAAACAAAATTGCAAATAATGGCTTATGTGCTATGGGAAATGAGACAGAAGGATTGTAACTCCTGACTGCCATTAATGCATCACCCCTATTCCAGCTTTACTGCTTGGAATGGTAGAAGAACATTGCCACCAGTGGAACAGAGACAGAGAGTCAATGAAATGAAAAGAACATCATAAATGTAATTATTATTGTACAATATGATTTCTCTCCCTATTCCTATGGCTCTCAAGTCTTTTCTTCAAGCTGATATTTTAAACATTTTGTTACATCATTGGGAAAAAAATTCAAAGGGCAGAAGTAGTTTCAAATTCATGACCAGGCTTCTTCTGCATCAAAGAGAAAGCTACAGTGCCCTGTGGAATAGCAGCCAGTGAGCTGCCTCAGATGTCCAGGGGGAAGAATTGGAGAAATCCAATAGTTCCAGAGCACTTAACCATGCTGAGAGCTGCCTGCTGTCCAAACAAGCCTTGTGCTGGCTCACAGGCAGGAGACCCCTCTGACCGGAGGTTCCTGAGCTGCCAGAGCCTCTCACCTGCCAGAGGCACCACCCCTGTGGCCAGAGCTGCACCAATCCAGCCCAGCTCCACCAGAGAGCTCTGCTCACCCCCTCCCAAAAACCAGAGAGCCCTGCTCACCCCTCCCAAAAACCAGAGAGCTCTGCTTACCCCCCTCCCAAAAACCAGAGAGCCCTGCTCACCCCTCCCAAAAACCAGAGCCCTGCTCACCCCCTCCCAAAAACCAGAGAGCTCTGCTCACCCCTCCCAAA
>JAOTQP010000619.1:2942191-2957678 GCA_026413545.1 Cichladusa arquata
GGATGATGTAATTTTATCAGTCATGCACTGGGACTCAGTGGCCATTAACAGGAGATATCTCCTGGAGGGAGGATGGGTGGTGGAAAACATAAAGATGATTGCCCCAGCTGGTTTAAAGATGGCCCATTAGCAGATAATATGTGCCAGGAGATAAGAATCCTGGCCACATCCTGTACTGCAACCCAACACAAGGGCCCTCCTGGCCAGCCCTGCTGTGATGTCCTGCTCTTCCCACGGTGTTGGCACTGGCAGGATCTCCTTTTGGGGACCCTGCAGCTGGCACTGGTGGCTCCTGGCCACCCTGTGGCTGCTGCCAGCCCCCTGAACCCAGGGATGCAGGAGCAGGGTGGCTGCAGCACCTTCCATCCCAATCCAGCTCCTTCCCAGAACACATCCTGCTCTCTGCAGGTGTCCCCAATGTGCCCAGGCAGCCAAAAGTAGGACAAGTGAGCTGCTCCCCTCTCATGGGGGTTTGCTGGACTGCAAATGCAGAGGGAAATGGGAAAACACAAATTTATTCCTCAGGGGAGTAGCACAAAAGATGATTATGCTACCTTAGCTTCCCAAAAATCACCTTATCTCAAGATACCCATCAGTCACTGCTATTTTCACAGCCATTGGGACATATTTCAGCTTAAATTTCCTCTGACAAGGGGTTTTTACCTCTGTAAAATGTCTCGGTTTCAAAGAAAACTTCCCTTATTATGGATTAGGGAAAAAAGCTCACACACACACACAAAACCACAAAAACGCACAAGTGCTCAAGCTATTTAAGAGAAAACCATAAATACAAATTGCCATGGCAAAAAGACACAAAATTTGTAATATTTTCAATCTTAGCAGACTTTCATAATCAGTCATCACTATTTTCACAACCATTAGAAGACATTTCAGCTAAAATTTCTTGTGACAAGAGGGGTTTTTTTTACCTTTGTAAAACATTTTGGTATTAAAAAAAATTCCCTTGTTATGGATTAGAGATTCTTGGTTTTACTGACTCTTTCTGTGCAGAGGAATCAACACTAGCATTCCTTGCTATGGATTAGAGATTTTGGGGTTTAGTGAATGTCTTTCTGTGCAGAGAAATTCTAGTTTAGGCTACACAGCAGCATAAACCATTGTTCAAGATAATTTCCAACCACATGAACAAGTGCTTGAGGACATATAGGCATAAAATTATCCTGTTTTAAATGTTCTAACTCTGTAATATATTTGTCTTCTTGTTCTGATAAAGTGTGCTTGTTGACAAGAGAAAACTGGAAGAGAGATCCAAGAAAATAAAACCCCTGCCATCAACTACAGAAAATGTAACATGATTTCTGTTGTACCAGAGATTAGAGATATTAAATGCAAATAGATGCAAAAATGCTATTCACAAAGTGATTTGGAGGCCTTGAATAACCTTTTTTGGTAAAATGTGTCATTCACAGAATAAATGCAGATATATCACATTGTGAGTTGTGATACAATGAATTGTAAGTGACATATTGCATTTTTTGAGGGAATTTTGGCCCTCATGTGAGACCATCAACATCCAGATCCTCAGAGGCTTCAGCATTCACAGAATCCTAGGAAGGTGCTCAGAGCATTTATCAGTGATGATTAAATGGTGAAAATGCTTTAAGATTACTGCAAATTCCACTTGGTGGCAAATATTTAACTTTACACAACAAGCACCCACATGCCAAATTAAAGAAGCTGAAAACCAACACAAAGCTTCATTATCAGTCTTCTCAACATGGAGAAATGAGACAGCAAATACAAGTTAGCAAACCATCAGACCTATTTTTGAGCAACTTCAGGCAAAGGTAGAAATGCATCAAGTGAAAAAAACTGGAAGCAAGAGTTGTGCAGCCTAGAACCCCTGCAGATGCTGATTGTGTTGGTATGATTGGGCATTACCTGCTATTTATAAATAATGGCATCATTATTATCCCAGGTTTCCCCCATGGATCCCTCCAGACAACAATTCCAGGTGTTTCCCACTGCTGTCACCACCCCTTCAGCTCATGAGCCATGAGAAAAGCCCCACTTTTCAGAGAAAAGCCCCACTCACAGGCACCTCTGATCCCTGCAGCGTGCAGCATAGCCAAGCTTTGGTTTTGTTTTGCAGTCTGGGCTTGATTTACTGCCTGAACTGAAGACAACTCCTCTGACACTTCCAGTACTCCCAGAAAATTTCTGCAGCCTCTAATAGGGCTGCAAAGAGACCCCAAAGCCTGCAGAGATCCCAAGGAGCTGCAAAGAGACCCCAGAGGGCTGCAAAGAGACCCCAGAGGGCAGTGGAAGCCATTCCCTCCGTCCTGTCCCTCCATCCCTGGTAAAAATTCTCTCTCCATCATTCTTGTGGGCTCCTCCAGGTTCTGGAAAAGCCCCATTAGGTCTCCTGGCAGCTTCTCTGTTTGGTTTCAGGGTACAACTTTAAAAAAAAACACAAACCACAAACAGAAAAGCACAAAACTGCTCAAGTTGTTTAAGGGAAAACCATAAGTACAAATTGCCATGGAAAAAAGCAAAAAAATTTAGTATTTTCAATCTTAGCAGACTTCCATAATTACTTGTTCCCTTAGTAGTAAATCCCACTCCCAAACAGTACCTCCTATATTGTATTAAGTGCTAAGGGCTCCAAAGAACATATTCCCCCAAACATTTCTCGTATGAATAGCACATTATATTTGCTATTTGATACATTTATAGTGGCACACTAAATATTCACTTATGAAAAAGTCTGGATTTATTTCCAGCATATACAAGTTTTCCATCCACAGGGGACCAAGTTAATCATGGTCCATTCACCCACTGGACTCAAAACATTTCTGTCAGACAGTTTGATTATTTCCCACTGAGAACACATGGCTCTTGCCTCCAGATAAATCTCAAACATGAGTTTAAGGAATAAAAGGGTTAACAAGGACCCAGGTATTCTGACACAAAGGCATATTTCTTCACCAGTCCTATTGCCACAGGCTAAAAGAATATATCAAATTTCCCACCAGAGTCACACATAGCAGGATGCCCCACATTTCAAAGCAAGGATGCATTAACTTCACTTAAATTTCTCTGCTCCCATTTTAGGCACTTACATGTTTAACCTGCTAGTGGATATTTTGTCTTGCTACACTCCACTCCTTACTCTCCCTGCTTGAGACTGAGCTTCACTCACAAATGGACAAAATGGTCAGGTTTTGGATGAGCAGGGGAGAAGATGATTGTTTGGGGTTTTTAAGTAAGTCCATTTTCAGCTGTCTCAAAATGACCATTTCAAATCAGGAACAAGCTTTACAGCAGCCTTGGTCTTTATCTTTTCATTTACTTGCTTTTATTCCCCTTAAACCAGCAAAGTAAAAAGCTTTCAGGGATTTCCAGAGTGACCCATAGTCATCACTGCCAAATGGAAAATATGTATTTTATTGTAATATCCTATAACCATGATCCTGTTGCAAAGGAATATTCTGTATGAAGCAGACATTTTCCCTTAGAAGTGAAAAAAAGATTCCTTCTTTTTTTCTTATTTTTTAAATGAAAACTTCTTCTTTACAATCCATGTATTAATTTGTGTAATGTAATAATAAATGTTGCCTCCTCGGAGAGCTTTTCTGGAGCACCTGAAGATGCTTTTTATCATTCATTACAATATGTTGTGCTTTTAGAACCAATGTAAATATAACATAACCAAACCCAACCTCCAGTGGAACACAGGGAGCCAGGACACAAAAGCTCTGGCTCGAGTGGCAGCACAGCTTCCTGATATTTGTGACAGGAACTGTTCACAGAGTGTAGAAATAAATGGTCTGACTTGTCTAGACATGGAGATTTGGGATAAGAAACCAACAGGACTCATAGAATTGTTGGAAAAAACTTCCAAGGGGGTTGAATCCGCCTGTTAATGCAGCAGTGCTGTGTTCACCAGTGGCTGTATCCCCAGGTGCCACATCCACACGGCTTCTGAGCTCCCAGGATGAGCCAACCACAGCCCTGGGCAGCCTTTCAGTGAAGAAATATTTCCTAAGATCCAACAGAAACCTCCCCTGGTGCAGCCTGAGGCCATTTCCTCTTGTTCTATCACTTGTTTTTTGGGAGAAGAGACCGACCCCCACCTGGCTGCAGGCTGCTGGCAGGGAGCTGTAGAAGGAAGCTGTCATTTGTCATGGCAAGACTTGAACACCGTGCACGAAGACAAAGCAGGGAATCTCAGAGCAGCAAAGTGTTCTCCAAGGCAGCAATTTCTAATTCTACAGGACACAGATCAATACTCTCCAGCTTTACGAGCTGATCCGCTCGAGTTATTGTTCCTGCTGCACCTTTAGTGCCCAGCAGAGAGGTTTAAATCAAAGCAGGGAACACAGGAGGGCTGATGTGGCCCTGGGGAGGTGTGGAGGCAATGCAGGCTGTGCTGAGTGCCTGCAGCCCCTGCTCAGCAGGGCTCCCACCACGATGGAGCAATCAGCCCTGACACAGCGCTGCCACGCCAGCAGCAGCTTGCTCACCTTGCACTGAGTGCAAGGGCTGCACAGGGGGATTTGTTGGGAAGTGAAGAAGGAAAAGGACAGAGGAGACCACCTGGAATCTCAGAATTCCTTTTGGAATACCAGCATTTGCATGTATCACTGGCCTCACACACAGAGGAACAGGCAAAGCCTGGCTGGTTCACACACAGCCCAAAGACAAAGCAGTAGCACAACCTCCTGGGAAAAGCTGCTGAGCAGGGAAAGGGAAATGGCAAAATTAAACATTATCTTAGACAATCTGGGCTGAATATTGTTGCAATCTTCCTTCAGCTTTACAATCACTTGCTTCTTTTTTTTTTTTTTTCATTTCAATGGCTGGCAGCTTGCAAATCTCACTGAAGTGTAATAAAAATCATAGTGCTCCATGAACATAAACTAATAAAAAAGCTACCATTTATTATATTACTTCAGTGAAACAAGAAATGGAAACTCTAATGTATCCCATCTGTCTAAATGGTAATGAGCCCTTGCACAACTCATTGCAGGGTCAGACTCCAGTATTTCCCTTTGGATCATTCAGTGCAAACAAAGTTCATGTCAGCTCTGGTTCCAACAGCAGAAAGAGGCAAAATGAGCTGCAGCTTTCAAGATTTTTTATGCTGATCAGATATTTCTCAGGGTTTGAAGCCTCTTCAGTGTACAATTTGATTTACACAATCAGAATTTGGACTGGAACGTGTCTGCAGCTCTTGTTTCTCAGAATGCTGCTCCACCTGCCTGGAGAGTTTCTCCCAAGGCACACGGGCTTGACTCACTCTGCATTGGGAATATTGTGGCAGTCAAGACTTGTATTGACTTCAAAATTCAATTCTGCAGAGCATTTTCTGTCTTTATAAAGCTTTTTTAAACCTAAATGTGCATTTAAACATGCAGTTTACTAACACTAGTTGGAAGCTTTTTTGAAATAAAAGTAGTAATTTTTGAGTTCTGAAGAGTTGATTGCCAAAGCTGAATGATCAGGACACAGTAACTACCTGAATGCTTATCTTAACACAACTGACAGAGATCCAAGCAGCTCCATTTAAATAAAACAAAAAAGAAGAAAGAAAACCAAGTAGACAATGTAAAACATCTTCCTTTAAATAAAATAACAACAACAAAAGAGAAAAAAACCCTTCATTTATTTTCCTACACCACTTGACTATAAACTGATTTTGAAACTCAGCTCCAGCAGGCAGGTTTACAGAGCCTGAAAGCAAACTGAGCATTATTTGTTTTCCTTTGCAGCACTGCAGGACCAGCATCCAGAGCAGAGCTAAGCTTTGGCTCAGGTTTCTTTGATCCTGGAAAACCAGGTTCTGCCCAAACTGTTCAAACAGCCCTGCAGGCTTTAGGCTAAGCAAGGGAGGCTCATCCATATTCAGCAGAGCTGGAGGGTTCTTGTGCTGGGAGCCTCCTCAGATGCTTTCATGGCCCACACCTCTTGTGATGCCACCACCCACACTGGGCTTGCATGATGAGCACCAGCATATCAATGTGTGATCAATTAATTAATGAGTATTTCATATGCAAAGGAAAGGTCAGCTAATTCCCTCACTGAGATTAAGAGACTTTTATCATTATGGCAGCTACAGGTACATCTGTGGTCCTGCAGCTCAAACACAACATATTAAGCCCATAGGCACAGACATCTACTAGAACTGCTCACAGGAGGATGATTTATCTTTTCACACTCACTTCCCACTAATTTTGTTACTGACATACCAGTAATTACTGTTTCTAAATGCCTTCCCTACCTTCTTCAATTTTAATTATACTGTGTCAGCACATAAAAATGTACAAACCATGCAGAAGACAAAGATGCATTTCCTACAGAGGCTCCAGAGCTTTCAAAAGGAGGAATACAAGAGCAAGGCCCCAGTAGGCAGAAGTCACCAGCTTTGCAGAGGGAGTCCCAAGCAGGGATAAAAATAAACTTGAAGTTTTGAAGGGCTGAAATAGAGGGCAAAAAGAGAACTGCACATGATGTTTCCTGACTCTTACTTGCCTTGCTTCTGAGACTCATTTCCTCCCAAGAAATGGCCAAGGAAAAGGTTTGTTCGTGACACCAAATAATCCAAAATCAAGGCTCCCAGTCAGCTTTTAAAAGCTTTTTCTGTCCTGTCTCCTCCAGCACTTCTATCATATCTGTATTACCTCCCAGGGCCCCTTCCAATACCAGTACAATAATTACAAAGGAAGCAATTTTTCCTTGCAGACCACTTTCCTGAAGAGAAACACATCAGCTCAAGATTTATCCCTCATCCAACTCCACCTCCAGCCACCTTCTCCACTGCTGGAGGAGCAGGAGAGATGTGCAGGTTCCTGTGATGTGCCATGGTTTATGAATCAGCACAGAACACCCTCCCTGGGAGGAGCTCCTTATCAGGGGGACATGAAATAGTGTCTGAGAGGGATTCTGGTGGATCAATAATGATTTGTCTTTAAAAGCGAGCTGAGGTCAGAGAGCCAGAGTCGTGAGGAAGATGGGATGCCACGATTCAACTTCCTCAGGTATGGTTAAGTTCATAAAAAGCTTCTCAATCAGACTCTCACCTGCTCCCCAGCTCCAGGAAACAGCATGACAAACCAGGGACTCTGACAGGGCCTTTTTGGGAGCCCCTTTTCCCTCTGCCTCTTAAATAAGGTTGCCTTCCAGTTCTCAACTATTAAGAATTCATTCCTGTTCCTGTGTGAGAGGGAATTACCTAATTCATCACAGCTCATCCTTACTCTTGTAACAGCACCTACAATCAGGGCATGTGTCTGTAATTCCTCCTCAGCAAGTTATCTTCTCCTCCTAACCCTCCCAGTCTCAAGGGAAAAGTCACTAAAGCTGTCAAAAGAAAGAGCTGGAGGCTGGATCCAAAAGGGAACTAAAATCCCACTGGGCAAGGCTCAAAACCTGAGCCAGGTTTTACCTCATTTCTGGGTCTCTGCTCCCCAACAAGAGCCCAGTCCTGTTTTAAGGACACAGACTCCCTGGGGACATGGATCACACTGCTTCAAGATCCATCAGGAAAACACACAAGTGTCTGAATCCGGAGTCCCTTCCTTAGGACTTCTTTTGGTAAGGATTTGTAAAGCCTTCCCCACCTGAGGGAACGTTCCTCAGACTAATTTATCATTTAAAAGGAGCAAGGCATCACCTACTGCCTTCAGCCCCTGCTATTGCAGCTCCCACAGCTTTGCTCAGTGCTTTGTTATTTTCCATTTATCTGGAAGATAAATGACATTGTTCTCACTGAAGCAAGGCTGATACATGAAAGAGAGTGCAGAGAACTCCTGCAATGATGTTTTTCATGCCATAAAAACCAAAACTGGTTCTTCTGCTTCCCTCTACTTTACATTCTTCCATGTCTCACTAAAGAGCTTTTTTACCCAAGAGATCTCTGATAGACATCTGCACATTTATAGGCAAAGTGAAATTTCCTGCTTTGCCCACCAGTGACATTCAGTACTTACACTGTCTATTATTTATTTTATAAAAGATTCCTGAGGAAAGAAGGTAAATATTTTGGTCTAATGCCATTTAACATCATTTTCAAATTCTGCTGGTATGGTAACTTGTTGGCTTTGTTACTTAGACACTAATTGAGGACACATCAATTACTTAAGAGATTATACCAAAAATATCTTGGTGGGAGACTTTCTGTCACCTAATGAAGAAAAAAAACTTTTTTTTTTTTTTTTAAGCTCCACAATCACCTTTTAAAATATAAAACAAACTCCTATCTCACTAGGAGTGTACTGTGCAATGACAATTTAAAATCCAACTGCCAGTTTCCCATCTTAGGTGTTACAACAAGGAAAATTTAAGTATTTCTCAAAGCCTGGAGATAATTTGGGAAATGTTTAAGACCAGCATCATTTTTGGAAGGGTTTTAGCAGCTAAGATTTTAATAAAGTATCTCTAAAGTTTTCCCTATCATATTTTAAAATAAGCAGAACCCAGCTCCAGGTCTGACTTCACAAGCATCCCAAAGTACAGGCTCTAGAAATAAAGCTGTTGCTGGCTTAGAAAAAGTGCATTTTCCCTGCAGGGTTTCAACAGTGACACACAGGAAGTCAAAGGCTTTTTCTGCAGGGTTTTGCTCCACAACAAATCAAAGCAAGCAGGCCCCAGTTATCTCCCTCAGCACCCTGCAAATGCAGCTCCATTAACATTCAACACACTTGAGCTCAGAAAAGGAGGATTTTGTATAAGTATTAATTATGCAAATTAAATAAGTGTGTGCTTTTAAATATATCTAATGTATGGAAATGACCCACAGTTATAACTTCACTTGAATTATTGTCTAATAATAGAGAGCTGCTGTTGCTGCAGGTACAGCCTATGGGGTGACATCTTCAGTGGAGCCAACATTTTCAACAAAGTGGAAAGAGGAAGAAAGGGGACAGGAGCAAGAACTTTTTTCTTTGCTACTTTGGCATCAAACCTGAGATAAAATGAGCTGAAATCTGTGTACTATTGGCCAACACTTGCACAAGAAGCTGTGATAAATACAGATATAAATATTGTCTAGGCATCATCCTGGAGCAAATTCCTGGATTTGGGTGACTGCAACTTCAATCCCACCAGGATGAATCTGCTGCAGCTCTGATGGTGCTCTGGCAAAATCCTACTGAGAAGGAGAGGAAAGGAGAAGAGAGGAGAAGAAAGGAGAAGAGAGGAGAAGGAAGGAGAGGAAAGGAGTAGAAAGAAGAAGAAAAGGAGTGGTGGAATGGAGAAAGGAAAGGACTGAATAGTTGAACACTTTTTATGAGAGAAATGGGATGTTAGGATCATAAATACCTTATTCTGTTGAGAATTCAGCTAAAGGCAGTGGAAGTGGCTTTATTATCCAATGACTGGTATTTTCCAGTCTCTAACCAGACCTGGGCAGAACAAAATCTATGATGAGAGAACATAATTGAACTCGAGAAATATATGATGGAGGAAATAATTAATGGTTTTGCCTTAAACCCTTTAATGGCCCTGAAATAATTTTACAATTAAAACCAAAACAAAGTACTTTAAGTGACTCAAACTAGAAACCCTTTCTAGAACACATAAATTGATTAATCCATCATACTGCCATTAACAAATACTTAATGGAAACACCAAAATATCTGGTTTAAAAGCTTGTTTTTAAAATACTAATGGGACAGCTACTTTTATTTACTTCTAACTTTCAGGAATAGGTTAGTTATAAAACAAAAATGCAAGCATATATAGAGAAACATCTGCTTGGGGTGACTTCATTACTACCACCCTGTGCTGGCTGTGTAAGGCTGTGCCACAAGTGCCACGTTTTTGGCATTTCTTGCCATGCCAAGCACTCTGTTCAGCAGGATTGCATGAACATTTACTCACTGTGCTGACAAACTCTCTGCTCCCAGGACACCACTCTGGGTGGGTGGAAAGCAAATTTTTTTCCTTCACACTCTTCTGGTGATAAAGGCCAAAATGTTGGGGGTTTTTTTCAATTCCTGCTCTGTTTCTCCAGCACCATCATTCCTGAACTTCATGGTCCTATTATCCTGCCAGATTCCTTTCTCTTCTGAGTTTGACAGCAGCTTCTTCTCCATGAGCAACATCCCTCTCGCTGCAGCAGCTGTCACACAGCTCAGGGATGTTTGATCAGCCAAAATCATTTGACAGCAGGAAGAGATATCTCATTTTTTGGATGAAGATGTGCTGTGCTGAACTTCACAAGGCCTTGGATGATCTTCTCCATCAAAAAGCACAATCTGGGGGAGAACAGTTTCTCATCCATGAATAAGATGATAACTCATTGCTGTAACCTGCTTCATATTTTTCAAACAGGGCTTTCTGCTGAAAAAATGAATGCTGTTTCTCAAACATTAATGTTTCTTCTCTTCCAAGAAAAAAAAAACACTTTACTTTACTCAGGAGGAGAAAAAAGAGCCCAGTGCCTTAAAGCAGATCTGAATTCTTGTTGATTATAAATGTCACAATACCTTGGCTATTACACAACTGCAAGGAAAATGAAATGGCAATGCTGTGGGATTACTCACATGGAACAACCAATCCCCTGCTCTCTGAGGGGAAAATATTAAACTTAGTTGTAAGCTAAATAAAAGTGTTTTTTGAGGAAATAGTGCATGGATATAACAGCAGGAGTGAAGAGACTCTGCTGGAGATGAGTATTTGTGTGGATTTCACTCTGGTTCAGATTTGCTTTTACATCAGTCGGGTTTCCAAATGGGTCCATGAAATATGAGACTTTTGTCACCCACGTGGACCATCAGGACAGCATCTGGGAGAAGGAATGGCTGTGGCAAAGAACCCTCCTGAGCAGCACAGTCACAGCACAGAGCAGGGGAGGTGAACCTGCAGCCTTTCATCATTTTTCCCAGGGAAAAGCCTTTGTTTGTCTCTGACATGGATTGCTAAATCATTGCATCCCCACAGAGAATAAAACTGGTGTTCTCTGTCTTCTCCAAGCCATGGGGTTTGAGGTTCACCTGAGCTAAATTATTTCAGGCAGCTCTGATTCCAATGGCCCCAGCCCCTCTCCAGCTGTGACAGTTTGGATAATTGACTTCCAAAGCAGAATGGAACAGCACAGAAACATAAGCCAAAGCTCTCAGTAGCCAAAAAATCAGCTACTAAACTGCTGTCAACATCCAGCAATAACCACCCCAGCTGTGCACAGACACCGAGTTATTGGGCTGGCCAAGAATTTTTCACTTTGAATTTTGCCATGACGACAACCCCTGTATGGAACAACAAATGACAGACAGGCCCTTGTGACCCCACTCATTTTGTAGTTTCAATGAGGCAAATTAAAAAGTTGGGCTGTGCCTTTCACACACACACACACAGAGCCCACCCTTCTTCCAAAAGAGCTGCAAGTGTCTGTGCCAGCAGGAGCCAAGGCTGGGGCTGCAGAGGAAGTGATGGAGCACAAGCCAGACCTGGGACAACCTGGAGAACCACCCAGGGGCTGCCTGCAATTTATGCACATGGGTGCAAATGTTTGGTGGTGCCACAGAAAAATTGGGATGGGACAGCACAACACTACAGTGGAAATAAAATTGGGGTTTTTTTGCTTTCATCCTTAAGTGTCTGACAGAAGCCTCCTTCAGAAGAACAGAGCTGCATCCTCAGCACAAACAGAAAATTCCATTTTGAACTTCTGCTGAAGGTTATTTTGCCAGGAAAAGCAATGGGCTTGCCTTGTTTGGTTTGCTTTTGTTTGGTTTGGGGTTTAAGTCAATATGGTCTGCAAATAGGACAGCAAAAAAATTAAATAGTTCTAAAGGAAAAGGAAAGCTCTGTTTCACTTTTAAAAAGCCAATAGCATTCAATGCTCTGGCTTAATCTCAAGGTTCCTTGAGATGTCTGTGAAATAACAGGGCACAAGGGCTGAGGCTGACAGATCAGATCCACCTTGAAGTATTATTAAACTCCAAAGAGCTGCCTCAACAAAGACATTTTCTAAATGAGTACAACTGTTCCACTGATGCAGGGTATCAGATCATACAGAGAGCGTTCCACACTTCAAAGGAAAAAGCCCTTCATGTTTCCTCTTATTATAATAATAATTATTGCTTTTCTCATAAGACATTTGGAAGCTACAGGTATCTGTGAAATTTCAAACCTGCCTGCTAACACAAAGGTGCTCTACACCAGAGAGGTAAAAGCAGTTCTAAGAGACAGGTCCTAGAGAAACCACCTGTTTTATGAGAGCTCTTCAAAGATTTATCATCTCTGCTGGCTTCTTCCCTGGGTTAAAACCTCAATGTTACATCTGTAGTACAGATGCATAACACCCTTCAATTTTAAATTTGGAAATGAAAACTGATGGAAATTGCTTTTAAACTGTTCTCAAACTCACTTAACTGAAGTCACCAAGGCTTTTAAACAAAAGCAACAACAACAACAACAACAAAAAGAACCCAAACAAAAGCAACAAAAAGGCTGATTTACCAGAAAAAGTATTTCCAAATCAAGCACCACTGAAATATATTCAGACACTCACATTAATTTTTCCTTTATCAGACTCCACTCCTTTTCAAAATGCATAACTAAGTCTAATACTCAAGCACTTCTATGATCACTGTGAAGAAGCTGGTAGAGTCTAATTTGCCAAAATAAAATTTTAAAAAGGAATCTAGTAAAACATTGAAAGAAACAGTCACAAACAGAATTACAACTTCTGGAACATGCAATAATGAAGGAAAGTAACAGGCTGACAACACTACAGAATTTAGAAAAAGCAATTACATCCTAAGTATTAAACTCTCTTTACATCTCTTGGGATGCTTTGCAATTTCTGTTCAACAATATCAACAATAATTACACTCAAGATAAAGGTTCATTATCTGAATTCTACAGTCAGGCACATGTATTTGGTACCTACATTGTGACATTTTCCTGTGCCTGTTTCCATATGAAGATCCTGAAAGAAACAAGACTGTACAATATTTTCACATAAATGAACCTCTGCACCTGGTAAAAATATTACTTCAAGCGCTAAAAAAACCTTGGAATTCCTAATGTCTAAAGCACTGAAAAGTTTAGAAACTTAAAAATGTTCATGTAACCATAAAAGTTTTCCTAAAACCTCTCAGCTTCTTGCTTTACTCAAAGCAGGTCACATTCAGCCTTGTCTGTCTATTAAAAAAAAAAAAAAAAGCCATTAAAGGAGCACCTTCCAGCTGGGACATTTCCAGTGACAACATCAAATATTCAGAGCAGTAATGCTCATTTTGATACATTGATGGTGTAAAATTGAGATAAAATAGCAGAAAGTGCTGGACACCCTGAGCAGTGAGTGTTTGGAAAACTTACCCAAAATTTCCAGAAACACACCACTCCAGGATAAAAGGGTGTTTCTGCACAAATGGCAGTGGGTTTGGGTCCTCTGAACCAAATTTCTGTATGGTAAAGTGTCATTGGCAAGGGACATAATTCTAGTCCACATGATTCTGGCTTTGGAACCTTTTCATGGAGTTAAACTCCCTGCAAAATAATGAATTATGAATAACTGGGATTGATGCTACTTTTGTGCATTTCAGTCACACACTGTAAGTAATAAGGTGAAATTATTGTGATTCAGGGACAAGAATGGAGCTGTCAGCTGCCTTGTGTCACTGTGAGTGGCCTCACAAGTCACTCCTGCTCCAGCCACCCAAAACAAAGCTGTGCATGTGACTGAATAATATGAGTAAAAACAAAAAAATTAACATAACTCAGCTAAGTCAGCCCTGAGAGCACAAGTGTTGTCATTCCCCTCCCTCATTTATTGATAAGATTCACAAAACAAGAAATAAAAAAAAATATTTAGCAAGACATCCTGAAAAACAGAAGACAGATATTGCCAAACTTCCCACAGGAGAGGAAATCAAAATAGTTTTTTGAATATATGAAATCAAGGCTTGGTTTCTGAGAGTCACCAGTGGCTCCTGGACACTGCTGGCTTTTCAAAAGGATCAAGAATGGCAGGGTGGAGGCAGAGGGGGCTCAGGCTTTGGGAGGTGCTGGGGGCACAGCAATGTGTGTCCCTGGCCAGCCAAGCTGAGCCAGCAGGAAACAAGCAGCTCCCAAACTCTGCTTTATTCCTGTTTCTAAAGGATCCATTTCCACAAACACTTGGGACTGCAATGAATCTGAATTTTTCAGCCGAAAATGTTTTGTCACAAGTCTCCACCATTCCTGCCACCAAATTAAAAACCATTAGAAGAATGAATTTGTTGTGCAGTTCTGGCCAGCTGGATTCTTCCTCTGCAGCTATTACAGAATTCTTACAGGACCCAGAGCCAGCAGAATTTTTCAGTGATGCTCAGGGATCATGTGCTCTGCATTTTGTGTACCCAACCTGAAGCTGCCAGAAGAACCCCCCAGCTCCAACTGCAAGGTGGGTGTTGGAGTCCAGAGCAGAAAAACTTCTGTCAATACATAAAAACTTCTCGAAGGGCTGACAGCATTGCAAGTTAATGCTCTTGACAAGGTGATGCTGTTCTGCATTCTGAGTCATAAAAACATTAGATTCTCTTTCTTAGCTACCTCATGATTAAAAGATTAAGAGAAGTGTGCTGTCACTGACCTACTGACACCTCAGCCCTGGTTCCCTGGCTTTGATGTTGCACAACACCCACACAACAGAGCCACGTCAAAACACGTTCTTTCTAAAATGAAAATTACAAACTCAGATACCCTCCCCAGACCCAGCTAGAGAAAATGTTACTGCAAATTCCAATAATTATCCCTTGCTGCTGAAAGAAACCAAGTCCTTTCAGAAACAAATGAGTTACTTTCACTACCACCATTGACTAGGTGGTTGCAGGAGGAATCAATGTAGGCACGGCTGTACCTGCTGCAGCCAAGAAATAGCTCAGCTACTCCCTCACTCTCCAAAGAGTGATTTTGTGCCAAGCTCAGGCTACCAGAGTGTTTCCATATTGTGCATTTTACACAAGTCAAGCTTCACAGAAGGTCCTCCAAACACAGACTAAACATGGTCTCACTGCTCCTCCCCACCCTCCACTCATGCACCACACAACCAGGAGTACAGAGAAACACAAAGAGTAATTATTGGAAGAAAAACTTAATCCACCCCATCCCAAACTATTTACTTCAGTCTCTAATAGCTTTTCCATTAGGGAAGGGATGTCAAGTGGAATATAAACCATTATGACACGTAACAGCTCCATGGAACAAGGATTTGAAAAGATTAGTCTTGATTCTGGCAAGCGTGAAGTATCAGAGTAATTAGTTCCAATGCGACAGGAGCCGTCGGTGAAAAGGGCGTAGCATGTTTCATCTGCTGGCAGCTGGTTGTACAGTGGGACTTCTTCAGCCCAGGTCACTTGCTTCTGCTCCTCTTCGTCAGTGAGACCAAAATCTTCACCTTGTGGCCAGTTCGTAATTATCTCCAAAATCCCAGGGCCATTTGGGTTGCCAATATGGGCGTGATGAGGGCAATCCACTTGCTCCATGTGGCATCGGTGGCGTGGTGGGTAGAGGGAACCTTTCCTTTGAACATCCA
>JAOTQP010000619.1:2959052-2973066 GCA_026413545.1 Cichladusa arquata
GAGAAGAGAAGAGAAGAGAAGAGAAGAGAAGAGAAGAGAAGAGAAGAGAAGAGAAGAGAAGAGAAGAGAAGAGAACTAATGTTGCCATCCCTGACACTCCATAATGTAATTTTTTAGTGTATTCTTTTGGTTTTAAATCAATAATAATGCTTCCTCTCAGGAAAATCTCCCCATATAGAAAATGGGATTTTACAGAGATTTTCAGACACTGAGTCTATTTTCACACTAATTTACATACAGTTACAATAATAGACAAACTTGCCTATAACAGTAATAATCAAAAATGCATCAGTGTGATGTCTGGGACCTCTAGGCTCCAAATCCAGCTGGGGATACCAAACAGAGTATTTGACTCCTCCCTTGGAACAAGACAGGGCATTTGATGTAACTGCAGCTCTTTTGAAGTGGCCAAGACTAAAAGGCCACAGAAAACTGAGGATTGTGAAGAGCTCAGTACCCTGCTCCAATTCCTGCTCAAGATTCTGCTCACAAACCAGGAGCTCCTCCCTGATGCTCCACCACACAACTTTTGCTACCAAGGGGTTCCTATCCTTAAAGGACCTCTCAACTTTTCATTCTTCCCAAACTAAGGTGGTCTGAAATACCAAGGAAAACAGTTTTAAAAAATGGAAATTTCTCTCAGAAAAATATATTTATTGAAACTCTTTGAAACCCACATTTTCTGTAACCAAACATCCTTTGGAGAACGTTTTGACATTTGAGCAACAGCTGCAAGCAGGGAAGATGTGAGGGTTTCATTCTGGACTGCAGTGTCTGGGGGGAACACTGGGTGACATTAGGAACTGGATTTTACACAGATCCTATTGTGAGTGCTCATTCCCCAGCAATTTGGGCTCCCTGCTTCCTTCCTGGCCCTGCTTTCCCAAAGCCAGCATTGCCATAAGGAAGAAATGAAGAAGGGGGTGGTATTCAATCAGGATGTTTTTCCATGGAAGGAGTAACAATAGAGCTATTTTTTACTTTTATTCATTTAATAAAATGTTGGTAATTAAGAGAAATAAATAATCAAAACCAACCACCTTCAGGAGTATTTTAGATGAGTTAGGAACAGCCACTCTCCCTCTGCTCACTTCATCCCAATGGTAAAATTACAGATTCTGTCTCAGGAAGAGAACACTGTTTGGAATATTTCCTTTCATCACCTCAGACTTTTAGACAATACAACAACAATTATATTGAACTTTTTTTTTTTTTTTTTAATTTAGTGAGAAAGAAAACAAGATTATGGACTAAAACACAACAGAAACAGGACTGTGGATGCAGCTGTTGTGCTGCTCATATTGCTGCAGCACCCCTGGCCCAGGGAATGACTCTGCCCTGCTCCACGAGATCTCCCAATTTTTCAGTGATTGAGTGACTCATTTTGTCTCTGTAGACAGGAGTGATTCCCTGTTTCTCAGAGCTATTGAGACAAGATGTCACAATATTATGGGAGTCCCATAAATACTAGTGCAAGTACCACAAAATACAACAGAGTGCTAACACACTTCCACTCTAGGATCCCGCAGAGGATCCAGCTCTGTGTTGGAGAATTCCCTAAGGAATAAATTTCTGTTTTCTGCAGAACTCTACTGTAGGAAATTTTCTCTAAATTATTGAGCTACATGGTCCAGCTTCCTAAAAGAAATTGATTGAGCTGGAGATGAATTCATGTCCATTGTGGACCAGGCTTAACCTCAATGAGATCCAGGCCTTCTTCTAAGCCAGAACCCAGATACAATTCTCTAGTTCTAAAAGCAATAATTAGAGCCTCAATAAACATATTCCACTCATTTCTACACTGACAGAAGTCAGAACCATTTGAGTGCCTCCTGCCAGCAGGTCTGCCTGAAGCCATTGCTTTTTGTGTGGGTTTTAAAATACAAGTGTCCTCTTCATCTCCCCAGACCTACTGAATAACCATTCTTTTGGAAGATTTTGAATTTGTCCAGAAGGTTGCCTTTATGTGAAAAGGGTGGTTATGAAGAGGTCATTTACCTAAATGAAGCACTCATTGGACCAAGCTTATCTGCAGACCCATTTTATTATGTGGACTGTTGGCACAAACTACCCCAAAAGCTTCTAGGATCCAGTGGTGCTGAAAAGAGTTGTGTCACTTCATACATTTTTCACATTTCAGGTTGATTCTTAAGCTACTTCCAAAACTATCGTTTCATATTATGAAACTTCATATTTTGAGACTTTTGATGTTTACATCTACAGTACAGAAAAAGTAAACAAAGCTCATTTTTCAGATCATCTTTTCAATGCCTTTGGCTTCACCCACTTTAAATGCTCAAAGTACAGCATGGAAGGAAGCTTAGAGAATGTGCAGCCCTGCCATGGCCAGGAATGTACAGGATTAAGACAAGCAGTGCTAAATCATGCTTGCCAATATGTTTCCAGGGGAAACAGCTCTGAACAAACTTGACTCAACCTTCAGCAGTTCTGTTGTAAAATGAGGTCCTCCAAAGACAAAGGACAAGCTTTTAAAGCAGCTGAGACAGTCACCTCTAAAAACAGCAACTCAGCGTTCATAACTGACCTTCTTAGAATTGTCTTATAAATCCTTTTGCCTCTGGATGCCAAAAATCTTTGGATTCAACACCTAAGGGTACCTGCTGTCAAGGAAGAAATACCAACAGCTTTATGAAGTGCTGTGTTAAAAGAGAATTCTCTGAATATCTTCTAAAGCTTCAGAGCAGCGAGTAAACAACCTTCTTTTACTGCCTGAAAATCCAAGGTACAATCCCTGAATTTGAATATATTATAGTCACTGACTCCATAAGAAGATTATAAACAATTAGAATCCTTAAAATCTATTTCACCTAACTAGTATTTGTTTAGCTTGAGACAGAAAGGCAGCAGCACACCACATGCAAAGCATGATCTGCAGGGAGAGGAAGTATCTTTTGTGAGAAGAAATTATATACCTCGGAATATAGGGTACAAGTATTTTTTCCTTTCAGCTACTGATGAGACATGCAATTATAATATCAGTAGGGATTTTTTTTCCCCTCAAAGGGGAAAGCAATCATTGGTTTTCCAACCAGATCAAAGCAAGGTTTGTGATATATCCAGTGTTAGTGTTCAACTTCCCCAATAAGAGACAGGGAGGAAAAGATAGTTTATGAAAAGAGAACTGAAGAGGTCAATTTGACACCATATTTCTGCACTCAGAGCACTCCCAGCTCAGCACACCCCCTAAAAAGGGTTAATAACAGTTCTGAAGTGCTAGCAGATAAATTTTAAGCCATCCAGTGGGGTTTTATCCAGCAGTATTAATAACAAATACACAAAATATATATTACCCACAATGAACAGCAGTT
Source organism: Cichladusa arquata (assembly GCA_026413545.1). Lineage (NCBI taxonomy): Eukaryota > Metazoa > Chordata > Aves > Passeriformes > Muscicapidae > Cichladusa > Cichladusa arquata. The sequence goes on from JAOTQP010000619.1 coordinate 2,962,382, forward strand.
TCTAATGTTCCTGCATTTCATAAGAACAGGGAAGAAATTGTTTTGGATAATAAGCTAAGGCTTCACAGTTAAATCTAAGATTTGTGGGAGAAGCATTAGCTACTGTACAAAACTGGAGAGGGCTAAAAACAAAAACCAGCATATGCCAATTAATCTTGCAGCATGACGACATAGTGCTAAAATCAGACTACTAAGATACAAGTGTAGGCAGAGAAATAATTTGTCTTCTGTTCAGAGGCTTTTTTTCCTTGGGGGAGGGAAAAAGGAGATAGAGATGCAAGAGCCCAAATAGAAATAAAAAAAAAATCTTCCCATGCCCTTTTTCATGCAAGGTTGGAAGTATCCCACAATCTTCAAAATAAGTAGAATCTGCTAGTACAAGCTAAATTTAGTTGCATATGTTTTTCACAACATATGCAAGTACCACTTCCCCCCTTCCTCCTGGGGGCACACACTTTGCTAAGCTGTGGTGCTCTCATTAATCCACAAAACTCCAGAGGAATATTCCACCATAGGAACAGAGAACCCATCTGTCATTAAGCCTTGGAACAACATTCTCAAATCGAGAAAGCAAAATCTCTCTCCTCACTGTCCCTTCCCCACAACTCTCCCACCCGGGTGGAAATCAGGATCAGACCAATAACACAGCTGTTACCACAGCTATGGCTGAGACAGAGCACCAGCACACCACAAACCCCTTCTCTCTGCAGGATCGTTTCTGCTGCAATTCCCCTTCTCACTTGGGATGAACAGCTTCCTATTCCATCACTGAATAGACAGAGTTAGTATTTACTACTGAGATTTGCTTTCTGCCTTCCAAGGATAACAACAACATAATTATTCATTCCCCCCTCTTTTCCAGGACGTTGTTCACCATCTTTTTTTAAATATGAAACTTGAATTCTACCTGTAACATATTTCAACTGCATTAATTAACATTACTAGAATTACAACAACACTAACTTCTCTCTGACTTCTGTATCTCCTTACCTCTTTGTGATTTCCTGTTCTTGTCCCCTGTGTTAATGAAACAAAGCAAAGTTTCACCTTCTGGAAACCCTTCAGTGCCTGTGTCTCAGTGCAGCTCCAACTGTCTCAAGGTTTCAGTGCAGCATCACCTTCCCGTGGAAATGCTGACACAACCAAAGGCAGGCAAGTACAATTCCTTCCAAAAAAACCCTTCAGTGGACAGTGGGGGTTGAACTTGGTAACACCATCGTGAGGAAGAAATCAATTTAAACCAAAAGTGACTTTCAGAACTACTCAAGAAAGCAGTAATTTCACATTATAGTCCCACTGCTGTCACTGAAAAACCACTTTATTATCTTTCAATCATGTTTTTGTGAGATAATAATGAAAAAATAAGTAAATCAGAAGTAGCAGCAGCTATTCTTACCATTGTCAAGCCCTAGTGGTTAATTTAAGGGACTCTATAGTAAATATAGAATAGAAAGGGTATTTAATTATGACTAATTTTAAGCAATGCTCAACATAATACTCATCAATGGCATGGTACATGAAAACAGCTTTTGAGAAGATGAGACCATAATCCTTCAAAATGTTGCTTGTAAGGAAAATATTTCTGCCTTCATGAAAGGCCAATATTTAATGCTGTGCAGCAGAGGTGCAGCTGCTTTCCTGTCATTATCCAAGCTAAAGGAGTGCATTTGTTTTGCTTGTAAATTCTGCAAATAGCAGAATAATTCTGCTGTGCCTCATCCGTAGGGACAATACTCGTATCACAGCTTTCACAGCAAGGTTGGCACAAATCTCTGCATCTCCCTTTAGGTCAGTCTGTGGTGTTTTTTTCCCTTGGATTCTTGATCTCAACTCCCAGGCCAAGAGACCAGAAAAAGTAAAATGAAGTATGAGGGCACATTCAAGTTTCCAAGCTTGACTCAATCTCTCAGCAAAGCTGATATGAGTTCACATTTTATCCCCAAACCCTTCCCTTCCTAAAGATCCTTTCCCCTTGCCATTCTCTTTCACACGTTCACTGAAAGTGAAAAAATGTTATTAATGACTTCTGAATGTTCCCAGGCAGACCAGGTTTCTCTGACTGCACAGGAGTGCCCTGTAGATTTACAGAATTATTTAGGTTGGAACAGGCTGTTTCCATCTCCCTGCAGTGAGCCAAGGAACGAGGTTAATGTGCAAAATGTACCTGGGAGAGTGGGGAAAACAGGTAATGCAGAAAAAGCAACACTTTCTGCTGCCTCTGTGGCTCATACAACATACTAACCAGAAGAAAATTAATAATGTCTAAATCCCAATTTCTAATAGAACTCTACAAATTCAGTGGAGTTCAATTCTCCAAATGCACAGTTTGGGGAACACGACCATGAGCAAATCCTGTCTCAAAGTGTCTCAGACACAAACCCTCCTCAGTCACCCACAAGGGAAAAACAGACTCATTCCTGCCAGCAATGCCCATTAAAACCTGAGCCAACAGCATCCAAGCATCATTGTAATTAAAAGTACATTTTCACCCCAAATCCAACAAATAAGACTACTAAATTTGTGTCCTTTATGTTCTAGTAGGGGGGAAAAAAAGCCCAAGTAGGAAATTACAAGGAATCAATACAAAGATTGTGCAAGTCTTGAGGAAATATCAGCTATATTGCACCCTAAGCTGTTTTTATTTTTTAAAAAAAATTTTTTTTGCAGACAACTGCAAAATCTTTGTTTTGAATATAGCATGGTACAGTCTGGCTTAAACACAACATGTGTAACCTGAAAGTTGAGATTAATTTCTGCTTAACACAACCAACAAATATATTGCAAAATCTCTAAAAAACAATTATTAAAATAGCCCTGTCGGGAAATTTTGTTTCAACTTTGCATTTTATTTGTAGGCAAAATTTTATCTGCAGATAAGAAGGCACTTTTAAATTTTTATGGGATTTGGTGTCTGATGTCTACAGGTCTCAGACACTAGAACAGAGGAAGTATCAGGAAGTTTTTGAGGCCAATATTGACTATTCTTTGCAAAAGAGATTTTGGGAATTAGGGGAAAAGAGGAGCCTCTCCAAACAAAGAGAGTTCAAGAACAGCCATAAATATTTTGCTGTGAATAAAGGAAAAATAATCTATGTGTATATACACATACAAAATATTTAGACCATATGTACACAAGGACCCACAAACAACAATAACCAAAACTTCAGGAAAGAAAGTAAAAGCTTTGTGTCAGAAAGGATGAGTTGAAAAATAAAACTGCAATAGCCATTCACCTGCATATTTTATTAAACCATTCCCAAAAAAAATCTTTTTTTTTTCATTTTCTCTTCTAGCTAGGAAAGTCACACCTAAGTTAGTCCTGAGCTGAAAGAAAACTCTAAACATTAAGATAATCATTGCAATTTCTTTCAGAGAACTACAAGGGAGAGCAGTAAAGTCTTTCAATATTCCCAAAAAAGTCAGAAAATTTTGGAAAGGAACACCCAGAATAGCTGCTTCCACTATTATTAGTTTTAATCAAAACAGGAGGGTTTTTAAGGCGATTTGTAGACCAACTAAGGCAAGTTCAAATGGGAATGTTATGGCACAGCAAATGCTTGAGAACATTCATTTTGAATAATGCTGACCACACACATCCAGCCCTGGGGTTTTTTCAATACTAATTTTTTCAATAATAAATATTATAGTTAAGAAATAGTAACATCATTAACTAAGAGTAAACACAACTCACACACGCCTTTCAGAAAGATTTTGACCGAATAGATAATTTTTACTGTTCTTACAGTGGCATGAGTGAGGTGAAAACCAAAGGAATCATAAAATTCCCATCCCCTTTAGCTGAGCAGCAGATTGCTGATGTTTTCTCACAGAGAAATTAAAGGTTGTGTAAAGCAAGGAGACACTGACTAAATCTGCCTTGCTTCAGAAGCACCTTGGAAAAGCTTCCCTCTTCCCTCAGAGAATGGAGATGATAAAGAGCAATGGACATTATTTATATAAAATTACAGATAAACACTTAAAAACAGCTATAAATTTGCTTGCTGAGTGGTCTATCACTGTTTATCAATTATTTTTATTTCCCTCTTCCATCAGCACTCTTAGCAATTTATTTCTGACAAAGTCTTTGGGAGGAATGTGACATGAACAGGAACAGGTGGTAACTTGTATGGTGAACCTACCCCAAAATGTAATTGAGCCTGAAAGATCCCACACATACCTTTATTATTACTGGGGAAAATGCCTCTTCCCAGAATACACAGACACATCAAAACATTTCTGCCTCACAGGATTAATGTACATCACACATATGGAAGGGATTTATTCCTTTCTGATACTCGTTGACATTATGTACATTTAAATAGCTCCGAGATTGCTGGCAATTCCTATTTGTGCCCACAGCAAACCCAGAACACTGATTTTATTTTTAATTTTTCTTCGTTTGGTTCATTGGTTGGGTTGGTTGTTTATTTTTTCAAACTGTTACCCTCCACCCTTGCCAGACACTAAATGCTGAATGTTTCCCTGAGCTCCCTCCTTTGGAAAGCACTGAAAATTCCAAAGGGAGGAAAAAAAACCCTATAAATATAAAACAGTTCAAGACTGCTGCCTCAGAATTCCAAAGGACAAAGGCAATCCACTCACAGAAATGCATTTCTCATATCTATATTTTAACTACTGCAAAGGGAAAGCAGCACATTTTATTTATGCAGGTTGAACTCTCAACTCTTAGCACTGAACCATGCAAAAAACATAAATAGAGCTGAATTTGAGTCCTCCACGTTTCAAGTGTTGGTCTTCTTGCTGATTAACATTCTCCATGGGTGAAGGTCAAGCAGAGCACTCGAGGAACCATTGTCTGCAGGATTTGTACAAGAATCTGCTGGGAACTGTTTCGGGTTTTACAAAACCTCAGGAGCAGAAGGCCAGCAGGCAGCTCTCACAGCGCTGCTCCTTCTCAGGAACACAGAGATATTGAGAGAATTCCAATCAACCTGCCCCACCTGTTCACCCTCTTACACCAAGGGTCCATTTCTGCAGAGCTGTGGTGTTTTCTTCACGTTCCTAAGTTTGTCTTTAAGATAATTTGCTGAGCACGAAATAAGATTTTTCTATTTGTTAGCATTTTGCCAATCATCGCTTTTGTCACGGCTCCAAACTGAAACCTCCAAGAATAATCCCAAATATTGGGGGCTTGTTTGCTCTCTCCTCCTTCTCTTTGCTCTAGAGGCAGCACGCGAGCAGGATTATGCTTAATTTAACAAGATCTGAAAACAGATTTTTCACTTTGTCCTAAAGCACAACATGCAAAGGCAAAAGGCCAAGTCACAGTCACATGAGAGATTTTAAATGTGAAAGTAGTAAACATAAGGGTAAGTTGAAATAAATAGTTTACTTTGGGTCGTTAAGCTGTCTAATTATTTTTTGTTTGACATTATTAGTATATAGCAGCAAGCAGCCATTTAAGCAGCTGCTTAAACACAGATCATACAAATATATGAGCGTAGGCAAATGGAAAGAATGGCATATTTATTTAGATTAAACATTCCTGAATGATTTAAATAAAAAAAATGCTCAGATCACGAGAACTGTGTGGCTTTCTGAAACAAGCTGCAGAAAAACCTGGCTTTGCTGCTTTGCATGAGGGAGAGCAGCAAATGGAACGTGGTGAGTCCAACCAAGATTGTGAACTTGTTATAAGCTGTTAACAGACCTCATTTGAAAAGACTTACATTAAAAATAATTCCTCAGCCTGCTCCTTTTTTTAAGCACATAACCTCTTTTTATTACTCAGACTAATTTTCCTCACCAAAAGGCATTGCAGTTTGCTTTGATGCTGTGTAATGCTGCTTCTTTCTGTTAAGTGGTACATAATTATATTCCTCCCCTTCCCCCAACAGAGATCATAAATTCCTCATCCCCTGACAGCTTCAAACAATTCAGCTTCAAAATATGCAGGTGGGGCAGATGGGTTAGAAGTCATGTGAAGTTGTTAAGCTTTCAGATGACAGAAGGGGTCTGAGTGTTATTTAGTGCTTAACTTCCAACTCTGAAGATCTGAGCAGAGTGTCAGAGCCACCTTTGGTTATTCCAGTATCTGGAGACAATCCACTTCAGTCTGAGGCAGCATCAGCACTCAGTTCTCTGACCTTTCAGTGCAGCAGCAGAGCCCCAGCAGTGTGAACAGACTCACAGAAACCTCACATGGATTTGCTGTCTCATCACCTTGGCTCATTTTGAGTTTTGAAAGTAAAATAATACAACTCTTGGATGCAACAGCACTTCTCAAAGCTGCAAAGAACATTCTGGGTCTGGGTAAAATCCAGAGCATGCCTGAGGGTTTCCCATTATTCAGAAACTTTTATTTAAAGAATCATGTTCCCAGCTGATGGTTTTCCAGTTCTCTCAGGGTTTTCTTCCTCACAGAGCACTTTCTCAAAATATTTTAATTTTCCCTTATCTACTCTACTCACCACAGTGTCTCCTTTGCTTTAACTTCTCTTTGGCATATTTTAAAGTGCTCAAATTAGAAGCTAAGTGGGCCTCCATGAGCTCTGAGGGTAAGCTCAGAGCTGGTGCATATCACAAAGGTAACCCCAAACATCCCAGATTAAAAAATCTGTAAAACACCATGCTGTCATGTTCAAAGTCTGCTCTAATCCTACCCCCTACTCTAACACCAATTCCTTCCCACCTACTAAGTTAACTCTTATTTTAGGTTTTTACTTGTAATAGTAAATAGTACATTTCCCTTTTTATTTTTTCTTCAATGGTTTTAATTGATTCCACATCTTTTTGTACGTATCAGTTTTAATTCCTGCAAAATCCATCTGAAATGCATTTATCCTGAAAGGCCAAAGCTTGGCATGTGTTCTTCAACCTGTTAATAAAAAAATGACACATGAATCAGGCCCTGAAAATATTCCTGACTGACCCATTCCAATGAGGGAATTAATACCTGAGAACTCTGAATATTCTTCTAAACTGGCTGTTTCCTTGAAAACACTTTCTTGTTTTGCAGTCATTTCACCTAAATCAGATTTTTCTTCTGAGAATATCCTAACAGACCATGTCAAATGCCGTCCTGAAACCACATTTGTGTGTCTCCCCTTTTTTGGCATCCCTTTCAGAGGTGGGTTCTCAGTAAAACCTGACCACTCTTTAATGAAATCTCTCCTCTATGTCCTGTCAAACTAATATTTTTAAAAAATCTATTCTGAATCTTTCCAAATACCCAGTTAGGCCCTCTTTACCCTCCTACAAAGCCAAGTAATATTACTTCCCACCCACCCACACCATCCAGCTCTCTGGGAATTCTTCCTCCTAACAAACTCTCTGTGTCAAATGGCAGTAAATCATACACTGCTTTAAAGAATTCCTCAAATAGCAAAGAACCCATTCTCACTGTGCCTGACTGAGTTGAATTCATCTAAATCACCTAAATATTTTCTAGCATGTTCCTACCTTCAGGCTTGCAGTACTATTTTGAAATTGCATGAAGCATCTGATTCTAGGTAATCTTTTCTGGATTGGTTAAGAAAAAAGATATTCCATGCTTCAGCTCTGTCCAAATCATCTGCTTTTTTCTTACACTCACCAGAAGAAAGAGACACCATGGGCCTAAAGATAGCAATCACTCTGGTTTGACCAGACACTGCCCATGGAAAAAAATCCCAATTACCATCTCCAGCCTTTTTAATTGGAGCACAGTTTTCTCAAGTTAATTAAGAGCTTGTAGGGAACCAAAACTGTTGAACCTAATTTTGGAGCAAATCACTATAACTCAGAACAATACACCCTCAGTTAAGGGCCTCTGATATGTTAATTTTGCCTTTTGGCAAACATTGTCTACAGCAATTTACACTACATTGACTGTATGAGATTTCAGTTTCTCCTTCTGACAAGCTGATACACACAGAGTTTCTAAAAATATCAGATTTATTTTCTTGAGGGTTTTACAGTAATCTCCCACCAGGTCCTAAGGCAAATGACCCCCAGCAACCTGTGTGAAAAAAAACACTCTTACTCAGGTATTTCTAAAAGTATCTTGAATTTATAAAGCCAAGACATAAATTTCATGATTAACACAAGTTATGCATGGCCAACAGCAACAGAGAATTTATTTTTCCTGAAATTCTTACAAGCTGAAAATTCAAGGACCTATGTATTGAAATTAGTAAAGTTGATACTGTCAAAGTTCAGGAATTATTTAGAGTGATGGGTCAGAACAATTCATAATCTGTTTTAATCTGTTCATATCACTAATCTGTTAAAAAAAAAAACACACAACCAAACAAAACAAAGACATAAAAACACAGACAAAAACTTTAAATCATGCAGATGGTATTTACAGACTTTTTAATACCACAGAACTTATTCTTTGCTCAGACAAACTGCCCAACAGACAGAAATTCCAGGCAAGAGCCCCATTGCACCACAGTTAATTCATTTACAAAAGCATCTATAAGTGGAGCTGTCAGGAAGCTCCAGATCCACACTCTAAACTTTCCCAGCAGTGGGATGGAGCTGTAGCTATTTAAGCAATGTTTGGCACTTCAAACAATTTCTTATCAGAGACAAAAATCAGAGATGTCTGTTTCCTGCCTGCCTTTTGCACACATGCATCTGACTTCTGAATTTACAGCCTGGAGCCCTCTATCACTTGTACTTCAGTTACAAATAATTTCCTAAATACTAGAGAATATTTTTAAATCCTGGAAACTCAACTTTAGATAAAGTCCCTCAGAATCTCCCCTCTGTGAGGAAGGCTGGAGTCTCATTCTCAGCAAAACCAGAACCAGCAGAACTGTTGCTGTGCATGGAGCTGGAAATTCATCTGTTTTCACAAAAAGCAGGCAATTCAGGCCATTTTTTTTAAATTAGCAGTTAATCTAAGGCAAACTGCTCTACCACTGGCAGTGCAGTGTCATCAAGTCACATTACACACAAATCACCTCTCCCAGGCTCATCCTCCACTGTGACATCAATTTGTTTCCAAAGGATTGGAGCTCAGTTCCAACATCCAAGTGCCTCTTCCATGCTGTTTAATATTTAAAATACCAGGGTCCACCCAGTTTTGGAAACTGTATTAAAATAAATAGTATTTATTACTTATATCAAGCTTGGTACCCTGTCTTTAGATGGTTTGAATATCCACTCAGCTGTTCTTTGCTGGCTTCTTTGCTAAGGAATGAAACCGAGCTACAGTAACTATCTTCAGTTTATCTGCACTGAATATAACACATCGTTATAAAAACAGGGTCTTTTAAAGTGTGCAATTAAAAAAATAATAATAATTTTTAAAGCTCAACCTTGCCAGCGTTTTTTTCATTTTTTCCAGAATTCATTTCAACTTCTGTGCACTAATAATGCATTCTCTGCACAGCAAAAAGTGATGGCCAACCTCAGCAGACTTTTTAAGAGGACAGCTTCAAATTTGGAATCAGACTAACACTTAGCATTTAGTCAGACAAGAAAATCTCTTTTGAAAAGCATTATAAATCTCTTAGAGCATTTTAGTCTGTGCAGCTGGATTTCTGTGGAGAAAGAAATTCATTATTTATTATCAAGTTAGATTATAATATATATAATTTGAATTACATTAAATTCCTCCCAATGTAAAATGGTTTAAAAGGAGTATTTATCTAGAGTACATAAAGGAATAATCCATGTGTTAATTCATGTTCTGTGTGCCTTTTCTGGTATCTTCTGGGTGGATACAGGAGCTGGTTTTAACCAATGAGTGGCAAGTCTCACAGAGAAAAATCCATTTGCTTAAGCTTCATCTTCTGGAATATGGAGTTTAAAAATGCCATATATTGGTAAGGATGCTGCTGTGGAAGCACTCAGGAGTTCTTGGTTTCTACCCCACGAGGAGATTTGTACAAACACAGAGCAGTCAATGGTGTGCAGGTGTTGTGGCAGCTGGTGCTGAGCTCAGGAGCTCCCCGTGCCCCTGCTCCCTTCTGCACAGGTGACACAGGGGTGTCCTGTGCTAGCAAGGGATTTTATCCAGGCTCAGAAGTGAAAACCCAGTGGGAAAAGCCACAGTTCCACATTGTGACACTGCAGAGGCTGAAAATAGAAACCCAAGCCATCGTCACCACAGCAAATCCAGGGAGAGGGATTAGCTCAGCCAGCCTAAGGACATGGGGCAGGCACAATGAAACTGTGGTTCTCACAACTTTACTCCTTTCCATCAATCATTATTTTCAGCTGCATGAAATCCCCAGAAGCACATAAAATATTTTAGGACTCTCTCTTCCAGACTGTCAGAAACAAGAGGAGAAAAGAGAAATGCCTCTAAACAGATTTTCAGGATGAAAACCATCTAATACATGATTGACTACAAACTATAATACTTTATGATCTTCCCCTACAGCTTCCCAGCAAGAGCTATGATAATGCTGTTTCCTTTTGAACATCACTGGGTTGGAACCTTGCAGTGAATGTAGCTGCAAGGGGTGGAAATACAAATCCAGGCTGTGCCATCCTTCCAGCCATGCTCCGAGGGATTGCATTACTCAGCAACCACACCTTGGGGGGACAGAAATTCTTTCTCCTGGACTTGAGGGCTGAGCAGCCACAACACTCCCAGGCGGGCTGCAAGATTCTGTGTGTGTGTGTCTTGGGTTGCAATACAGGATGTGGCCAGCAATGTGTATTCTGTCCCCATCTGTTGCAGCCGGGTGGGGCAGTGACCCTGATCTCCTGGCACATATTATCTG
>JAOTQP010000619.1:2973517-2990545 GCA_026413545.1 Cichladusa arquata
GGGGGTTTACATTCTCCATTTCAAAGAGAAGCTTCTGCCTTTATTGGCAGACACCTGTCCTTCAAACCAGGACAGTGTACTTGCTTATCAGTTTGGAGTGGAGTTTATAACTTACAGGGTAAGATTCCTGAATCCTGAGATAAACTGTGCAAAAGGAAAACAGAGCAAAGAGGAAATGAATCTTATGGTTTCAACAGGAGCCTCAACAAATGGTCATTCCCTTTGAACAGGAATGCACTGGAAATGAGGAAGCACATGAAAGAAGTGGTTCAGCACACAGAAACATGGGACAAAAATCAATGAAGAAATCAAAATCAATTAAGAAGATCAAAATCAATGAAGAAAATAATTTAGAAGACCAAGTCTGGCAGCAAAGCCTCATGGTTGCCTTTGGTGAAGATCTGGAGGACTGTGATTCCACTGATTCTTTTAATGTGTTGCAATGAGTGGAAAAACACTGGAAACACTACTCTGACCAAATCTGAGCTGGAGCAAAAAAAAAGAGACAGGAGAGAGGAGGGGAGGGATCCAGTGAGGGATCCTGGCCTGATCCCTATAAGCAGTTTGTACACAGCCCTGCCAGGTGGGCTCAGGACCTGCAAACACCCCCTGGCACATGGAACTTCACTTGAGTTTAATTCTGACACACTCAAAACAATTTCAAAATTTCAGAATTGTATTGAGATCAGCATAGGCACAGAAAACGCAGTGGGAGGGCACCCTCAGCTCCCCCAAAAATAATTAATAAACCTTCTGGTGATGACTGCAAGTGATTTAAAATGGACAACAGAAAGTAATAAACCTGCAGGTACAGCACTCTCCAAAGAGAACCAGTGCTGTGCCAAACTGTGAATCATTATATTTGTTTAGGACATGGGTCAGAAGGTCCTTTAACACCTTCATCTATGTTTTAGTGGTGTTCAAATAAAAGTGGACCATCATTGCAGGCCACAATTTCCCCCATTTTATGCAAATAATGAGAGCAATGAAATCTGATACAGAAAACTTGAGAACAATGGGCTCCCCTTTTAGTGCCTGAACACAGGATTTGGTGCCCAAGGACAGGCATCCCAATATTTACACCCTCAGTCATTTAATAGCTGAGCATCAGGGAGAAATTTGAAGCTACAGACTGGAAAATAAGGCAACACTCAAAATCTAATTTTGCCATATATAAGCACTTGGAAACCAAACCCTGCTCCCATAAGTCCAGCCAGAGATGTGCAGGAGAAGCCAAGCTAGGCAGTCCAAGTTGTTCATTTAATAGCTCAGATCTTTAAACTCACTCTGGTGGTCAATGAAAGGTACAAACTGACTTCACAGAGCACGTTCCACTTCACCAAAATGTGGTAAAACTCAAAGATAAAATTGAATATTGTTAGCAAAAAGAATCTTAAAACCTGATGAGGAAAAAGCTAAAAATTCTTCTTTTCTTACAAAATAAATGTGTTCTTTTTTTCTCCTGAACTGGCCAAGTTCAGGCTGGATTCCAATGTTCTTCAGGTGCAGCATACAGAGAGCACAGAGAGCCCAGAGTATTTGGGATTAATTCCCAATGATCCTGTGTTTGCCAGGGAAGCCAAGTGAGTGGCAGCAGATGATGAGCAGTTAAAGGGCGAGGCAGGAGCAGGAGAAGTCAGGGATCGCTTTGCACACATCCTGACAGCATCAAAGCATCAGGTGCAAACCTACACAGACACAAATTACACACAGAGCCTGGCACTACAGTCAAACATGAGGCAAAGTAAATATTTGGCAATTTGAAATGACAGGCTGTGAAACAGAAAGGTATCTGAACCAAATGGAGCAAAGGCCCTCTAATTTCATTGATAATGAAGGAAGGAAAAGCACTATTTAAATTAATATAGGCAGATATGGCTGCCACAACTTAAATCCTGTAACTCTAATCCTTGCCAGAAGGCTGGCAAAAAATTCTACATTCATGATTTTGTGGATGGAATATTTCTGGCCTTTTACCCTGAAATATTTCAGTTCAACACCACCTAATTCCAAACATTTTCAAAGCCCACAGTCTGTTTGTCCCAGCATGCAGTGACTTGAGCTTGTGATGGGAAATGGGTTCTGGCAAAAGCAAGAGGGGGAAGGAGCACAAGGTGCCTTTACATGGGTTCAGTACTTGAAAATAATTGAGCCAAGCAGAACTGCAAGTACAGAAGTTCCCTGTTATCTCTTGACTGTGGGGGTAAGACCAGCTATAACAGCCACAATGATCCCAGTGCTTGAGTTGAGGTTATAAAATCTCACATGGATTAAGTACTAAACATACATTTGGGAAGGGTAAGGAAGATTACAGGCACTGTTCTCACAGTTTAAGAGAATTTGTTAATGCAGTAAAGATAAGGCAGTGCTATGGAAATCTTAGCAAAATACAGTGCCAAGCATCAAAGTTCATTAAATGATAGGAGATTTTTCAGAAGCCCAGGAAAAACACCTCCCAGAATAGCTGATTATAATGAACCACACAGAATTCCAGACATATTCTCTTCAGCACCATCCCCATTTCAGTCCCACTAAAATGGTGGAAAACTTTCACATCACAAGCTGAATTTTACAGAATTTTTGAACTAGCACACATGAAACAAACGGATCCCTAAAGCACAGTCTGGGTGAAAAGGCTCTTTTTTCCTCCAGAGTAATTGGAAATACAAGCAAAGATGCACCAATTATGTGCTTGTCAGCACCTCTCTAGTCACAGGCATCATTCCCTATTGTTCACAGAAGGAAAATCACCAGCAACACCTGTAACCTTGTCACTGCTCATTCTGTCAAATCCCAGGGAATATTCCCCCAGCATTCCAGAAACACCAGGCTCCTTCCAAGAATTACAGAGTAATGGCAAGTCACTGATGTTCTGTGGAATGAAAAATAATTTCCAAAAGGCAATGGGAAAAAAATGTGACAGAGAACAGCATCAAGAGCCTTCACATCATCCCCTGCTGCCTATTTAGTATTCATCACATCACAGTACCTAAATGCCTATCAGAAATATGTACATCAAATTAGAACCTCCAATTAACACTTCACACCTAAGTAAAGCCAGCACACAAAATGCATTTTCATCTGTAAAAGGAGGAAAACTTACTTTCAGATTGATGAAGAGGAGGTTGCAGCATCCTCCATATCCAAAAGATCTCATCTGAATTGTAAGACAGAATTAAAATATTCTGTGGAAAGGAATTTAAACCTCCTTTATTGAGTTTTAAATAAAATACCTGGGAAATATGCCAAGTCTTTAAAATATCTCCCCATGTAAAAATGTGGGGCAAAACCAGACAGAAAAAAAAAATACTTTTTAAAAATACTACTTTGCAATCCTTTAAGAAAAGATTGGTGAAATTAAGTTTATCTGATGGAGCATGTTTTGCAGCTATTTGGTTTAGAAGCTCTCAATTAATAAAAAAATTATCTATTCAATTAGCTCTTAAGCAGTCAAGGAAGATAAACTGAAGAATTCTCAGCAAGGCAAATTTTGCAGACTGGAGGTGGCCAATCAGATTCCAGGTGCAAGGCTCAAACCCAGAGGAAAATCCAAATGTTCACAAAAGTCATATTCCTCTGCACTGTTCTAAACATTATTTAAGTCTCAATGAATCTGAAGCAATCCAAGAGAGCAGTTACAGATTTTAAAAAAAAAAGTCAAACCAAAGCAGGGCAGAACACAGAATATCCCTAAAAAACAAAAAGTTCTGCCTGATTAAACCAAAGAGTATCAGAGGAATTTGGAAGAACATATTGGCCATATTCCTGACTGCTTTAAAATTAAAGACTCAAATTATATTTGAAAGGTATTTTCAGATTGGGAATATTTCACCAATATTCTCCATGTACATCCAACACTAAACACTGCCCAGTGTACCACAAGCACTGTGTAAAACCACAGGTTCCTTTCCAGTTCCCCAGAATTCCAACCCCATAGGAAATCAAGGAAGAGCATTCAATAACAATTAAGACAATTAAAAACCATAAGTGTCTTCATGTTAGTGAACTTTCTCTGTGTTTTGGCCACTGAGAAATCAGGAGTGATGGCACAGGGCTGGATTTAATGCCCAACAGGGGAATATGTTCCCAGAGCAACAAGAACCACTATTTATCAAAAAATTCACTTTTGCCCCCCTCACTCAAACTTGGAAAGGAAATAAAGAATTTTTTAAAAGGTAATAAATAAATAATTTCATCACAACCTTTATAGCTAGTAAGAAAATAAAAGATATCTGGTTTGGGTGTTTGGGCTTTTAAGTACTTTGTCTGGGAGGAAAAAAGGATTTCTTCTGGTAGTTTTCTACCAGGTTGGTTTCTAAGTGACTGAGGTCACAACTTCTTGCTCATTCTGGAATCAGCTTTTCAATTCTTTGCCTTCAGTAAGCTCCCAAGAGCTCCACTTGGTTTCCATACCCTCTATCTCTTCCTTTAAAATGGAAATCAGCTCAGAATTTTATTTAGTCTTCCTTCTGACAAAGGCAGGATCATCTCACCATGCAAACAGGATCATTATTAAATACAAGATCCTGGCTGTTCTCATAGGGATGCATCTTTAGCTCTCATTTTCCAAGCTTTATGAGCTATTCAGTATTTTACCAGAGAAAGGGAATTATGGTTTAAATCTTAGTGTCCTCCTCCTTTTAGCAACAAACTAGTGACAAATCTTCTGCACTTCCAGTGTTCCTGAGCATGTTTAACTCAGAGGATTCCCAGTCTGGAGCTGGACTCCTGGTGACCTCTGTCCCTTCACTAGGAAGCATACAGCTCACTTGGCTCACTGAATTCCCTCTGTGATCCTTAAAGTTATCCTGGTTATCCCAGCTCGGGGTGAGTGCAGGAGGGGAATGCCTCAAGGAACTGTCAGTGTCTGCAATGTCCCAGTGAAACTGAAATTCCTCCTCTGGCCTCTGCAGAGCTGGCATTGCACTTCAACCCTTCTCTCCTACTCTTAAGGACACTTTCCCTGGGATCAGCCAGTAAAACATCTCCATGGGGGCAGCACACTGGAAGCAGGAGCTGAAAAAGCATTAAAAAATGACATACTCCAAGTCTCCAAAGAGCACATCCTGAGGATCTAGGCAGGAGACTATTTTGCTAAAATTATATCAAAAGTTCAGGCTTAGAATTAAAATGGGTACAATAAATGGCTGCCTTCATGCCAGATAGCTCCTTATAACCACAATAAATCTGCCATTATTTTCATTTTATGCTTTAATGGAGAAGAAGCTGAGCCCTGTCACGCCCAGCTCCGTGCCAGAGCTCAAACAGGTGTTTCTCCAGTGGCAATGGCTCATCAGTCCCCACTCCAGCAAAGACAGCAACTTACAACATTTAGCTGAAGGCTGAAATCCCTTCACACTCCAGGAGGTCAAATTAAAGTCAGTCATTTATACAAATCATGCAGCAGGCAGCCAGTGGCTGCGTGTTAATTAAAATGAATGGCTGTGTGGGCAGGGGGAGCAGAGCCTGAGCACAGGAGGCAGCACAGCGTGTCCCTGCACTGCCACAAAGGGACACAGCACCAGGGTACCCCTCAAGGGAGGCAGGACAGCAAGAAAAGCAATGTGCAGCCACACTCAGCCTTCAGAAAACACCTAAATGCCACCAGCAGCAGGCTCAGCCCAGCAGGCTGGGTGACCTCTGCGTGGCACTGCCACCAGTCTGTGCTGAACATCACAAACAGGACATGGGCCCTGTGCTCACACCTCTCTTGGCATCCCTTCTGCAAGTTCCTTCTGCAAGTGTTCACCTCAAACATGAGCATTGCAGGGTTGAATTAATCTTCATTCCAGCACACTTTTCTCTGCAATGGAAATGAGTGCAGCCTTGAGTAATTTCTGGCTGTAGTTTGCATGGCAAGGTGTGAAAATCACCATGTAGCTGGAATTTTTTTTTAAAAAGGATGCAGAATTAATGGAAATTGCTATAACTATGCGACCTGTGGTTAGGAGATAAACCAGCAGCACACCTTGGCAGCTGCTGCAGGGTTGACACCATCCTGTTTCTCAGGTATTTTAGCAACAGCTTCACCTCCCTAAAACTCAGTGATGAGAAGTCAGTGAGAAGTGCTGCAGGACACCATCTAGGGACAAGGTAACATCCCACAGGGGCTTTTGCTCAAGCCAGACCTTCTTGGAGGTTTTGCCACCAGCTCTGGGGCTGGGTCAGAACACTCCCAGGTGAGGTGGAAAGTGGCAGTGCCATCATTGGTCACTGACCTTGTTTCTGGGAGCTCCATACTGCCATTTGGGGTTTAGTATTCAGCTTTCACTGGATTTTGTGGAGGGCTGCTGGCTCTTTGATGTATCTGCTACAGGAGAATGGATGGTGTCTCACAAGGGAGAGTCGAGCAATTCTTAACATTTAGTGAGAAACAGAGAATCTCACTGGGCAACTTTTATTGGCCAAAACGATTTTATCATAGAATCATGGAATGATTTGGGTTGGAAGGGACCTTAAAAACCATCTTATTTCACCCCCTGCCATGGCAGGGGCACCTCCCACTGTCCCAGGCTGCTCCAAACCCATCCAGCCTGGCCTTGGGCACTGCCAGGGATCCAGGGGCAGCCACAGCTGCTCTGGGCACCCTGTGCCAGGGCCTGCCCACCTCAAAGGGAATAATTCCTTCCTAATATCCCATCTAAACCTGTTCTCTGCCAGTCTGAAGCCATTCCCCCTGTCCTGACACTCCAGACCTATGTAAAAAGTCCCTCTCCATCTTTCCTCTTGGCCACAGTTTGGTCACCCCAAAACTTCTCCAGTTTACTAAATTAAGTAAATTAGACAAGAAGAAACACAAGGGATTCATTCTTCCTCCTAACTTATTGCAGTACACAGGCACTGCTTGCACACAGCCATCTGTCAAGCCTCAGAGTACAATCTTTGGGCTTCACATGGTCCACCCAAAGATAAGTTTAATTATGACAGAAGAAATCAAGCCTATCTGTTAAAGGGGAAAAAAAAAATATATCAGAAAAAGTTATTTTTTCCTACTGAAAAAATAGCACTGGATAGATATATCAACTGCACAGCTCTACAACCTCTTCCACCTCGACTGCAGTGTTGGCAGCAGGCTAAAGGTTCTCAGCTAAAGCAGCAGATTCTGTCACTGCAAAGCTTGCTTTGATTTTGATCATGAAAAGAAGTTTGATACAACGGTCAGTGAAAGGGCAGCATTACCATATTACAACAACTCCAGCCACATTTCTCCCTCCAGACAGAAATAAACACAAATCTTGCTTCACATCTCAGATTTAGCTATGGCAAGTTATCATGTTCTGCATTCTTTACTTGCATCCACCAAGGGCTCAGGAATATTAGGAAGACTCAACATGTCAAAATGCAGCAGTTTTTCTAAGGAAAAAATCATAGGAGATCTAAAAGCCTTAAAGGAAAACACATCTTTGTTTATTTCTTCCACATTTAAAATAAAGCAAAGCAACCAACCATATTCCTCTCTATGTAACCCTTGACCTTGATGAATAATTCCCATTTCAGAAATAAATAGGAAATAAAAGCTAAAAGATTGCCTGATCACCTAATAATTTTCTCTGTAAATTCCCACCAGTATGGCAGCATGATCCCAGTGATGTTCATTAATGTCAAACTCAGGCCTGGGAGCACAAGAGCAGGGTAAGGAAGAATTAAATCCATTTAGTAGTGCTGTGCATATTTTGATGAATGTTTTTAAAGAAGCTAAACAGTGCAGAGGTCAGTCAGAAATAAACAGAACATTAAGTAAATAACCTCTTAAAATAATAAGATAGATGAATTTATTTAAAATAAATTTTAAAATAGATGGCTTTTCTGACTACTGCACTTGCTTTCCCTGGCAAAGGAAATGGGAATAATTAATGGATTTGGCTGCTCCTCTCCAGGGACAAAGATAATCAATCTGTGGGGGAAGGCCTTTATCTAGCACAGAGATAGTGCTGGAACAGCAGAAGGAAGAGGGGGGAGAGGTGTTGGAGATCTTTTCCTGGCACACCTTCAGAGCTGCTTATCAGCTCTTGCTGCTCAAAGCAGCTCAGCTCCAGGTATCTGAGATGCTCAAACATTGCCAACGAAAATATTCTTTCTTTTATGGACCAGAATGAAAGGGGGTGTCCCTATTGTTGTTACAATAAGCAGAACCTCAGAATTAATCCAGAAGCAATAAACAGAGTCCTTGTTCCTTTCTGGCAAATGCAGCTCTTGAAAACAAGACCTTTTTTTTTTTGTTCATGTATTACTGGAAGGTGTTGCTGCCCATGGCAGGGGGTTGGAACCAGATGATCTTTTCTGGTCCCTCCCAACCCAAACCACCCCAGGATTCTGTGCAGCTACAGCAGGAGTGCAATCATTGCCTGACAACACAAACTGAAGGTTTACCAGAATGAAATGGGTTTGGGTTTTAGTTATTTATTTCACAATAGCTCGGTTCATTATCTGCTCCACAGCTGAGTAGTTCTTGAAACACAAACCTCCTTTTCAGAGTACAGGAGATGCAAGTTAATTCATCCCTGCAGGCAGTGAGCAGTGTGACTGAAACCTCCAACCTTCTCAGCTCTTCTAGAGCCCCAAAGGCTGCCCACACACCTCTAGGAGTGACCATTGAAGAAACCCAATTCTCAACAGTTCTGCCAACAGTTTCCATCTAAGATTAGCACTGTCTTCATTTTCTGGAACAAACTAACACTTACAATTTTTATTTTTTTTTCCAAAAAGCTTCATGAGTTAGGATTTAAAAAAACAATAGTATCAGCCCAAAATGAGCTCAAAACTCAGCATTTGTGATTATCTGGCAGGAAAAGAAGAACATAAAAGAAGGTGGTGGGTTTTTTTAATACATTCTTAGATAATCACATGGCATTGCTCAAAATAGCATGAGTTAAAAACCTCTGAGAACACACAGGAACTCACAGCTTTCCCAAAGTCATTTTAAGAAAAATTAAAATACCTTGAAAGGAATCAGATTCTCCAGGAATGTAGAGACCTCCCTCCTTGGAGGAGGACAGAATTCAGCTTATTAAAATCACTGTACAAGTGGCTGGAACCCAACCAGAAGAGCTGCAAGTGGCTGAACAAACACCACCATAAGGAGCCTAGATTTTCACAGGAAGTTAAACACTGCTCATCTCCTTTCCAAGTTACCCTCTAGTTTTCCTTTGTGAGGTGGGGGGGGAGT
Source organism: Cichladusa arquata (assembly GCA_026413545.1). Lineage (NCBI taxonomy): Eukaryota > Metazoa > Chordata > Aves > Passeriformes > Muscicapidae > Cichladusa > Cichladusa arquata. The sequence goes on from JAOTQP010000619.1 coordinate 2,982,684, forward strand.
AGAGTGTGACAGTATTTCATCTATCACCAGAAATAATCTGTATTCCCACTGTCAATCCCATGGTGCTGCTTAACTCATTATTTCAAATCAGCACAAACAACGAAAAGCTGTTTAAAAAATCTAGTCCTACTGGTTTGTCAGAAATATGGTGACTTAGGCTAATGTGGAAAAGAAAACAGACACATGATCTGACTGATGTAAACAAGTGTTTACTCAGAAAGGTCAAGTCCTCACCTCATACAATTATGAGAACCAGCAGAGGCTGAAAGTACCATAAAATTCTGAAAGAAAACAAAATGGGAAAAGGGGTTGTTCTCTGGTGCTTAGTCTGTATCACAGGGTGAATTCTGCAGGAAAACAAGCAAAAGCAAACAGAAGTGCTCAGCAATACCTCCTTAATCAATCCAAACATACAAAAAATATCCTCCCTTTTCTCTGACCCCCATTCCACACTAAACATTTTGCTTCTCAGCCTTATTTCAGAAGCATGTGAGAAAATCTCTTCATTTTCTCAAGGTGCAGTTGATCATTTCATTAAACCTCTTGTCTCCAGCTCTTTCAGAAACAGATAAATTATTTAGCACAAGGCAGCTAAAAATCAAAGTTTGGTTCAACATTTATTCTTGTAGTACATCATAACTACGCGCTCAAATCTCCCTGTTCTTCCACTGAATGTTTCAGCAATCAAATTCCAAATTACACCTACTTTTCTTTTTTAGAAGTAATTAGAAGCAGAGGAAAATATCATAAGTAAAATGAAATTTCAAGTCTAGATCTCGACATGAATAAATTGGTTCATTTGGGGCTAGAGAGAAAATTGATTTCTGACCAACATAAGGATGAGTTCTGGACAGGAATGTCAAACCATCCTCATAAAGTTCCTCCTGTCTACAGAATGATTATATCAAGCAGTGTGCAATAGTGAATATGATTTTTATTCCCCAAACATACATGGGTTTATGTCCCATCTCTGCTCCTTCTTCCCCTTTCCCACATGGAATTCTATCAGGATCCAGCACCACAGCAGAGCACTCCAATTCCCCACAGGGTCAAGGTTAAAATTACAAAAAAAAAAAAAACAACCGGGGCTCAGGCAGGTATTGAGCACAGTGGGCACCCCAAAGAGGGCACACACCTGCACTCCAAAGCCAGAGGAATCACCAGGTGTCCATCAGTGCAGCTGCTGCTCAAGAACATCAGCCAGATGCTGCTCTCTGAATAAAATTCAAAGTGTATTGCATAAAATCTGAAAAAGGGATATACTACACATTACCTCCCCAGCACCATTCTACCTTCTGGGCTGAAAGCAATCTAAATAAAGTAATTGGAAAAAAATTCCCTTCCAAGGACTGAAATCATCTGGATTTAATGGCTGGCTCAGTCATCATTAAGTGCTTCATGAAACTTGGAAGTGCAGGAACAAAGTTCAGCTCAAACAACCATTCATCTCCTCATAAGCTGGGTGAATATTCCCCTGCAGCAGCTGTGCTCAAATCCCACTGCTGGATTCACTGAGCACTAAAACACCAGAGAGAAGCTCCCAGATTCCATTCTCATTTTCCATACCCATCAAAATCAGGAAATGCACACACACAGGACAAGAACAGGAGAGGACACAGAACCCCAGTGGCTGCAGCAGATCCCTGGGCAGGGTGACTGGGGAGGGCAGCACGCACATCCCAGCACATCCTCTGGGCTTTGGGAGAAGATTTAACACACACACCATGAAAAAGTAAACTCTCTCAGCAGACCAAACAACTGATGTGAAGCTCTCCCCTGGCAAAAATTCCACATCAAACTAAAAAATTGTTTTATACATGTCAGTTCTAATGAAAGCACAGAAAATTAAGTGTTTGATATAGTAGTTAAAGCACTTAAACACTGAAGTCAGGAAAATTAGTGGCAAAATGCAAAGTCATTTCCAGAGTAATCAAATCATTACCACTCCCCTCTTTAATTTTTATTCTTTTTCCCTGTCTTCATGCCATCTCTGGCTTTTCAACAGACATTTCATGTCACATTTTAAACAATATACTTAGGCTGACATTTAGCTTTGTGAAAACTGAAATAATCAGTTGTTGGCTATTGAAAATAAACTACTATGTTGGAATTTATTACCACATTTGGAAATAACTGTATATGGCCTTTGGTTGATGTCCAGAAGATATTCCAGTACCATCAACCCTCCTCTTTGAATCTCCAGTGCTTTTCTGCTGCCTCATGTCTCATCCTGATACTACAGAAAATTTGACAAAATAAGGCAAATAAATAAATCCCTCCCCATCCTTAATCTTCAGTTTTATTTCACTGAAATACTACATAGTTTGGATCAAAGAAATTACTATGGGAAGTCTTAAAATGTTCTTTTTTTTCCTCCTTACATCTCCAAATCATTTAAGTCAAATTATTTTGTGGCCTTCAGCCATTCCCATGTGAATATCACCTCATCCAGTGGGAAGAACCAGAGTCAGCCACACGTCTGGATACTTCCCCTTTCCAAGAGAATTGGAGACTAGACATTAATGGAACAGGTGTCAACTGCACAAATATTAACTGGCATTTACTAAGGCATCACAAATTATTTGTCCAGCTTGCCAGAGAGCTCCTGTAATCTACCACAAAACCCCCAAAGACTTGAGCATTAAAAGATCAGGTGCAAAAAAAACCCATACAAAATACAAACAAATATACAAAATATTCATATATTTGTGCTGTGCCAAAGGTCAGTTCTACACCTTGGCAAGCAGGTTGGCTCTAATCCAACAAAGCATTTAATTATAGGAGTCTATCTACTGCTAAGCATGACTTCAGCTCCTGGGTGGAACATTTGGAATCATGCAGGGCACTTCTGTAATATACATATTTTTAGTGCCTGCTTTGTAATTTCCAGGAATAATTAAGTAACTGACTTTTTTAAAAAATTTAGAAACATGATATTATTATCACCATTATTTCTTCCAAACACAGGTTCAGGAAGTGCAAAGCTTTGTGATCCACAGGCAGGTTTTGAGTGGGTATTAGGTGATTGGATTTAGGGGGTTTTGTGGTGATTTTTCCTCCCCACAAAATAATTCCCAATTCCACACAGCCAGTAAGACACATCTTTCAACTCAAATTTTAAAAAGCCAAATCTATTTCAGTGCAATTTTATTCAAAGTGTCAGTGGCTACAGGTACTTATTTGGAAAGCTCTCCTACTGCATTAAATTTCCTGGGAAAATTACCATCTCAAGGCTGAGAAAAGCTCAGCAGAGCAGCCCACCTCTCTCTATATATACACCCCTCCAGAGCCCAGCAGAAATCAAGACAAATTTCAAGTTAGGATGCAGAACCCTGTGCTATATGCAGGTCTTCCTTGCTGCCTTCTGCATGTAAATGCTCTGGCTATTCTCTTTTAATATTTTCAATTACCATATGACCTATTATTCTGACAGCTAAGCAAAAGGCTGAAGGACCAACAACAGCAAAAAAAACCCAAACCCACAAAACAAAGGGAAAAAAACAAATCAAAACAATGACTCCTATACTGTTAGCAAAGGCTCTCTCTTGGTATTTCACTGTCTCTTCTACTCTACATATAAACAATTCCATGGTTCTGCTCTGCTGGAGCTTTCACCAATCATTATTATAGCACTGTTTAAATAACTATTCTGCCTCTACAACAAAGAATAAGTATCATTATTTTATATATAAGCCCTATCATAAGAAAGATAAAAACCTCCATGGTTTTCTATTAAGTGTAACTCCAAATAAAACAAATGTTTATATATTTATTTATGTCAGTATATATAAAGGCACATTCCCATGTCAAGGTTTCAGAGTGTTTCTTTCCAAAGGCACACCTGGAGGAGCCTGGCACACACCAGGCCATGAACACACAATACACAGCCAGGAATATTCTAGCAAGCCAAGAGCCATTCCCTTGGGGGTGTAGCCCCAGATCTATTCTGGTTTGGGATTTTTTTTAACCTCTTTCACAGACAATGTTTCAGACACCATCTTGCTTCATAATGAAGACCTGAATTGCAGACAAAGCAAAAGCAGTAAAGCAGAACAAACAGCTTTGATTATCTTCTTCAAATATTGTTTTGTTGGCATGAAAGTGTTTGGCTCTCACAATGCCTTTTTTTATTGTTTGGAACATGAATGGTTTGAGAGGAACAGCAGCACAATGAGGACGATTCAGTACCTTTTTCACAGAGACACAAATGCATTGTCAGAGCAAACATTGCTCTCTACATTCACCAGTGCAGAGGTCGAAGAGGAGCCCTCACTGCAGACACCTCCCCAGCCCACAGCAGCAACCACAATTATTCTTCCAACAAGAAATCAGCTGAAAAGAAAAAAAAAAAAAAAAAAAAAGAAAAAAAAAACCCTTGCCTATATATATACACACACACAAAATGATGTTGTCTCCTGAATATTTATTCTGTCAGCACATGCAGTTTAAAACAACAATCCCATAAAACAGCAGGCATTTGCTTTTCTGGCTGAGATGAATCCAACAAAAGCAGGAAGAAAAACTTCTCAATTTAAAAAATACTACACAACTGGTACCATTAAATTTGTTTATTAGAAGTCTTTGAGGGATTAACAGGGAAGGAAGTGCCAGGCCAAAATTCACAAGAACATTATAAAGATGTCAGTTGTATTTTGCATTCTGCTGCCACTCATTTAATCAAGAATGCAAAAGGAAAAAAATTGTATTTGACCTGTGCATTACATCTTAATAATTTTTTAAAACCACATTTTTAAAGGTATTTTCTGTCTTGATTGACAGCTTTCCTTTATATGGTGTGTGCCAGTTTAATCCTACCAGTTTGCCTCATCAACTTTCCAAAATAATTTTCCTCCCTACTCAAGAAGAGCTCTCTGAGTATCACACATTCCCCGCAGTGCCCTTGAAATAGAGCCCTGCTATTCCATCTGAGGAGAAAACCCAGAATATCAAAGATCCAGTCTCCACAGACCTAAACTGCAGGGGAAAAAACAAACACTTGGGTTTGCATCACTGTGATCCGAGGGAAAAGGGAGAGCTTGGAACAGCATGAAAGGGATCCAGACCATCTCTTGCCACTCAGAATCTTTGGGCAGGCGAGGTGAGTTCATTTTAAAAAATATTTGGTGTGTTAATGTTCATTTCAGGACAGGGCAGGTGACAATTATGTGACACCTGGAGCACTGTGTGCAGTGAGAGATGGACCCAGAGCTAAGGGAACACATGGAAATGGAAATGGCAGAGCTGTGCTGACCATGCACCTGCAGTGCTTCTCTCCTGCTCTACAACCAGAATGCTGCTCCCCAAAATAAAAGCACAACCCCCAGCAGAACAAACCTTCCTCATGTTCATCTGCCATTCTCACACTTCAGGCCAGAGAGAAGTTCAAGTACAATCTTCAGGATCCAGCTAAACCTGCACTAATCCAAGGTGGCTGTCTTTAAGTCTCCTTTAAGGATTTCTCTATGCTCACTGAGGGGAAAAAAAAGAAGCATCCATGCAGCACAATTATCTTAAATATCAGTTACCATCCCCAAAACGTACTACTACTGAAACTTGACATTTCCAGGAAGGAAACTGCTTAACTAAAATTGTTCAGCTGAAATATATACACTGTCAATACAAGTTCTCTGCTCTGGGAAGATGCCAATTCAATTCAATTCAATCATACACTGCTCCACTGCTGCAAGAGGTTTTTTTATTTTCCTAGGGGAACAGGAAATAAACAAGCTGAAAGCCCATCCTTAAAATGTTGCTGGAATTCCTGTACCTTGTTCCATGACTGTGAGCTCTGTCCCATCTCACTAGTCCTGACTCCACTGCACTGTTGGAAATACCATTTGTTAGAGACATTTGACAGAGCATTATTCCCCCACATTCATTTTTTAACTTCCACTGTGCTTTGTAAAAAGAGTAAGTAGATTTTGACAAGGGATGAGATGGCACATCTATTGATCTAACACACACGTCCACTCCTCTTCAGTCTTCTCCATTCATAAGAAATCTTTTCTGTTCTCAATATTTTTACAAGTGAGCTTTAAAAAGGAAGAATTTAAACCATTGCCTTGTCATACTTTATGCACACTTTCAGAGATTTTTCTATACATAACATTCCTTTCTACAAGGGATTTTTAAGAAATGGGGTTTTTTCCTACATGAAATAGCAAAAGTAGGTGACTCAGTCGAATTCTAAGACACAAGGTCAGAAAATAAAACATTTTGAGCTTTGTACTCCAATAGTGATTACTGGTCAAAACAAAATGCTGGATGTTACAGCCAGAAATAGCAAAACTCTAAAGAAGAAAGGTGATCCAACTTCTCCAGTGACACAAGACTCCACGTGTAAACCAGCTGGAAATTTACTGCCTTGTGATTTGGAATCCAAGGAGCTCCCACCACAGCTGCCTTTGGCATTTCCATCCCATTGACAACACTGTGGCTAAACAGTCACCAAACACAAAAGAACAGGAAAAGAGATTGGCCCTCCCAAAGAGTCTGTGTCAAAACAGCTTTTTAACCACACACACTAAAGACTTACAACTTTGCAGTGGAACATAAGGAAAAGGTGAACATTTCTATTCAAATGTCCAAAACCCCAAGAATATTCATTATTCCATGATAGAAAGAGAAACAATAAAGAAGTGGAAATTAGTTAAACAATGCAGACTTCAGCCAATTCCTCTCCAAAATAAGTTAGCAGCTTCTATTCTATTTCATGTTAATATGCATTTTCTTTCAACACTTCCCAACTCCACTCAATGACAAAGCTTTCCCAGTATCTCAACCAAACACCACAAGAAAAATATGCACATTTCTACAAGTATTTCTTTGTTCATTCTCTAAAGAACATGGCCAGGTGCAGTCTGTGAAACAATTCAACGTGCTGAGCCCTTCCCTTAAATTCTCATCTTCCTCTGCCTACCTCAGCACCAAATTGTCCACAGAAAATCATCCCACAGCTGCCAGCAGCCTTTCATGGCAGGTATTACCACCTTAAAAAAATCTTGTAGGGAAAAAAAAAAACCAAAATAATAACAAATAAAGAAAGAATAAAATATTTACAAAGGTATCTTTTCACTCCTGTGAATTTTTAATCACTGAATAATAATGCAGGCCTTAAAAAGCATTGCCTGATAAATGATCGCTGCCCACTACAGAGCCTCTCAGGTGTCACATCTGTTAAAATTTCATGGAGGCAGAAGCTTTAATGATGTCTGAAAAATATCTATTTTTAAACACCAAGATTAAATGAAAAAAAGAAAAAAAAATAACGAAATAATTTGGAAAAAAGGCGCATTCAGAAAAGTGTGGATAAAATCCAAAACCTCAATAAGAGTGTGTTACAAAAGTGGGTGTTGCAAAAGAACTGATGGAAATGTCCATTTGTGACTTACAACAAGTGCAAGAACAAAACCCCATCCTGCAGCACAGCACAGCACAGCACAGCACAGCACAGCAGAGCAGAGCAGAGCAGAGCTCCTGCATGCAGAGGCTGCTGGCGTCAGTTCCTGCTGCAGAACCAGCAGGAGCACTGCTTGTCCACAGGGACAGCCTTCCCTGAAAAATGTTGTTTGTCTCAGCCACTCTTGGCACTGAAAATGAAATCAAGGACTTTGTGATTGATGGTGACAGCCTGGGAGAGCTGGGGGTGCTCACCTGGAGAGGAGAAGCTCCAGGTAGAGCTCAGAGCCCCTTGCAGAGCCTAGAGGGGCTCCAGGAGAGCTGGAGAGGGACTGGGGACAAGGGGTGGAGGGACAGGACACAGGAAATGGCTCCCACTGCCAGAGGGCAGGGATGGATGGGATATTGGGAACTGGGAATTGTTCCCTGGGAGGGTGGGGAGGGGCTGGGATGGAATTCCCAGA
>JAOTQP010000619.1:2990832-3003282 GCA_026413545.1 Cichladusa arquata
ATGGCAGGGGTGGATTGGGATGAGCTTTGGGGTCCCTGCCATGGCAGGGGTGGATTGGGATGAGCTTTGGGGTCCCTGCCATGGCAGGGGTGGATTGGGATGAGCTTTGGGGTCCCTGCCATGGCAGGGGTGGATTGGGATGAGCTTTGGGGTCCCTGCCATGGCAGGGGTGGATTGGGATGAGCTTTGGGGTCCCTGCCATGGCAGGGGTGGATTGGGATGAGCTTTGGGGTCCCTTCCAACCCAAGCCAGGCCAATCTGTGACACTGAGGCCAAGCAGAACAAGGGTTGTGACCCCAGCACCTCAACAGCAACAGCCTCACTCTGCACATCCTCTCTGCCTCTCACACAAACAAATCTCATTATCCCCAATCCTGTCACCACATCACCATCACTAAATAATGCCACAAGACCACAGCTCTCTCCACTCCCTCCACCAAAGCGTGGCTTGGGGTGTTTTTTCCCGTTAAAGCAGGGACTTGTCTCAGACTGCCAGTGTTTAACAGCATTTTATAGATACAACACATTCCAACACTCTACAGGGAAGGCGCTCCCAGATGCAGCACAGTTCTTTATTTTCCTCTCCAAATTAACTATCTTTCATGGCTTCATAAACTGTTCTGATAGAAAAACATCCTAAGAAAATGACTCCTCACCCCAACATAACAAAATTAATTCTCTAGCTCAAGGCAAAGGAAAACAAAATAATTATAGAAATCAAATTGCTAAAAAAGTAACTTAACTGCCAAAATCAGCTTCTGTTATAAGGTTTTAATAACTACTAGCTTTTCCAAATGAACATATTTGTAAAACATGAGAATCAACTTGGCAAATCAGAAAAATAAAGTGAGAAAAGACAGTAAATTTTTATTAACAGAAAAACCTCTTCAGAAAAAAACAAATCAAAAAATTGCTATGCAATAGCACTTACAGAGCTTACATAAATCCTGTATAGGATGTGTATATAGGATGTGTATTTTTATGAGAAAACTGGGGTCTAGAATTAAACTTTGAACAATTTTCTTTTGGAGAAAATGTAACAATGAAAGACAAAAGAAAACAAAACTGTAAACATGATAAGAAAGAGATGACATAAACACACTATTTCCATAATTAGTTGTTAACTTTGTTGCAAATGAGTATCACAGAAAAAAAAATATTAAAAATAACCAGGTGAATCAAAAGCAAGTTTAGTGAGATGTCTATCAAGTACCTGTGACCTGATAAGGAATTAAAAAAAAAATCAACATGACAGCCATAAAACAAACTCAACCCAATCTCAAAGTAAAATAATGGTTACAAAAATAAATCTTTAAATGCTCTTAAAAATTACAAGACATTAACAATATGCTCCATCATTTCAGCAAAACAGTAAAATGCTCCTTGGGAAATGTTCTGCATTCTAAATTAAGTCTGCAGATCCCAGGGATTATTTTATTTTGTGTTTGCCTCTGGGGTCACGTACAGTTTTGCTGTGAGTTATTTTCCTCTAGAACCTAGGAGGCTGAAGCACCTCAAACTTTCTGACCTTGAAATACAAACATCTGCAATCAAACACAGAAAACCTTGTTAAAGTAGGCAGCAGAAACCATGGAATTAAATTATAGAAATTTATCTAAATTATAGGACTGGCATTAAATAGAAATTCCTAAATTCTTTCTTTTTGTGCTTTACCTGCACATAGGAATCATAATGTGTCTATGTTGGGAAATGGAACTTTTTGTTTTGCCCGAGTTTATAGCCACTGACTGCTCCCAAGTTTTTTCTTTTCTTCTTGTTTGTCTTTTTCCAGCCCTTACTGCCTTTTTAAAGAGAAAACTTTTCACCTCTCATGATTCCTCCTGCATTATTGTGCTGGAACTCCCAGTGCCAGGAGCACTGAACCTCCTCAGCAGGATCAGCTCTGACCTCAGGCAAGGGGCAAAGTTGGATTCCACATTTTCACACCCACTGGGTGCGAGAACCATCTCCTCCAACACCTGTGGGACAGGGGAGGATCCCCTTCCCTCTGGCTTTGTACCCAAGCTTCAAGGTGCTCAGGAAAACAGGAGAGAAGAAAGTGTTTTCTTTGTCAGACAAAGCAGAGCAGTTCTAGCTTAAATCCAAGCACATGATTGTAACTGGAAAACATTAAAAAAACTTTTTAAATTGGACTCATTCAGGGTGGGCAAAACGTGTTTAATAAAGAAAATTGTTACAATTATTCCTTCAAATGTGAAGTTGAAAATGTATCTGGTGACCACCTGGCAACACAAAATCCATGGAGAGAAACACATTTGAAAAGAATTTCCTCCCTCCAGCTTCAACAGGCAGAGCTCAAAAGCAAAGGCAAAGCCCAGGAGAGGAGTGTCCCTTCCCCATCTGCTCCTGCCCCCGAGGTCAATGCACCTGCCACAGAACCTGGAAAGGAACCAGGGCCACCAGACACAAACAGAGGGGTGACACGTGGGGAAAACCACCAGAAAAATGCTTTTCCAGCCAACCCCAAACAGCCCCTCAGCGCAGGACAAGGGTGTCTATTAGTGTTTATTTTGTTTGTTTGTTTGTTTTCAGTTAGAGTTGGGATTGAAGTATGAGAGACGAAGTTTTGTGCTTGGGTTTGCCTGTTTATTAATTTTTATTTATACTATAGTGGGTGTTACAGTATTTTTTACAATATAACTTGTAAAACTATTTAACTAGTATTTTTACTATATAACAAGCTAAAAATGACTAAATGGAACTGTATCTTGCTCCTTATAAGGTCTTTTAAGGCCTAATTATCCAATTAAAAGCTAACATCTATATTATTTATACTTTTTACCCAATGACCAAACACCCATGACCAGCAGTGCAGTACTTTCTATCTAACAAAAAATACTATCTAAAACCAAGGAGAAGGAGAAGGAACAAGAAGGAAGAAGAGGCAATGCCCCAGAACCTCCATCTTGTCCCATAACTATTACTATATTCTAAAACCCAGGCTGAACAGGCACTGGCCCCATCCCTGTTTGCTCTCACTGACAGGCTGCCCCTCCCCAGGCTTTGCTGCTGGAAATAAACAGATCCCAAAGCTGCTTCCTCATCCTCCCACATCTTCTTGGGGCTGTTGCCAAGAAGGAACCTCTGGTTAGCCTCACCCCTGTCCTTCCTCCACCCAGGGCTGTTTGCAAAGGGCACTGCCAAAGCTCCAGAGAGCTTCTCCAGCAGAGCCAACCATGCAAAGGGGGCTGTCCTCAAGTGACACCCAGGACATACTGGCCTTGCTGGAATTAAACACTGGCCCTCAGGCTGCACCACTGAGAACAAGCAAAAGGTACCCAGGAGCTGCCATCCCTTGAGGGAGCCATCTCCATCTCCTCCTGCCAGGGGCAGCTGAGAACCAAGAGCCCAGGCTCTGCCCACCACCCACGCTCAGCATCCACTGCCAGCCATGGGGACAGCCCAGCAGCCAGCCTGGAGCCTGCAAGGGCTTTTTATCCAGGTGTATCTGCAGAATTCCCTGGCTTGGCAGCAAGGAGACTGCAGGGGCTCAGTGGGAGAGGGCTGGGGCTGCCCTGTACCAGACCCTCCATGGGGCAAAGCTGAGCCAAAAGCAGGAGCCTGTGGTGCCCTGGAAGAGTCAGAGGAGCCTGGGCTGCTCCCATGAGAGCATTTAAGCAATGGCAGTAACTGGAGAATGCACCAGTGACACCACAGAGCTGGTGACACACCTGGAGGGGCTGCAGCCTGTGGGTGGCCAGCATAGCCCAGGAATGACTGAGAAAGGAGCAGGGGCAGAGTGAGGAACAAGGGGCAACAGAAACTGATCCCAGTGACTGACAGGGAAGGGCAGGGGTGCTCTGTGCTGAACTTGAGCCTGGCAAAAGGGATGAAAGGGGTTTTCCTTATGTGTTCTAATGCTTGTCATGTTTCCCAATCAGTAATCAAACATTTCAGATCCAGTTTGATTCCCTGAGTTCAGCCAGTTCTGCCCACAGCAGTAACTGGTGATTGATCTTCCTGTCTTTAATCTGAATTATGATATTTCTGACCCCAGTTTTTCCTGTTTTCTGCCCCATCCCACTGTGGGGAAGGTGTGAACAAGAAGTTGTGCCAGTGCTTTGCTCTTAGCTGGGACCAGCCCATCACACCAGGGCAGACTGTCAAGGACTCTGTGGTCACTTCATCTGCCCTAATCCACAGCAGCACCATCTCCATCATTAACAGAGTGGAATTTTAATTACATGTCCTAGCCTGGAAGGCACCAAGGACATGAATAAAGCCCAGCTGTGATCTGCTTTATTACAGAAATAGCTGTTCAGATAGCACAAACCCCATTCTCAAACTGCCATAGACAATTCTGTGCTGATTGGGAACTCTTTTCCCAAGTGCATGTGCCACTCACATTCCCTTCCAACAGGATTCAGGTCTTGCTTACCTTAACCCATAACAACAAATCTTACTTGGAGGATTTAAAACTTTTGCCTTTCACATCAAAGCTCAAAGCTTTGAGAATCACAGAGCAGTCAGGGTTGGAAGGGACCTCTGGAGACCATTCTAGTCCCACCCTCCTGCCAAGGCAGGGTCATCTGGAGCAGCTTTCAAGCAAGACCACCAGCTTTTGCAAACTGTCACATCTCCCTAAGGCAACTCAGTTGCCTTATTTACCTTTGAATAGCATTAAAAAATAGAGCCAAGTCCTTTGCTCAAGGGGATCACAGCATCAGTAATATTGCTGCAGTTAGCATTCTCCAATTTTAAATTTTCATTAAAGAATTTGTATTACTCATGAGCCTATGCAATATTCTAATCATCCTTTATTACCTTTTTCCATTAAAGAGTCAGTAAATTCAGAGCACAAGATCTTTTTCCTTCTCTCGACAGCCAGCAGGGACAGAAATACATCTCCTGCAGATCTGTCTTGTAGGTTTTTATCTACAGACCAACGCCATAAGGATAAATCATTTCTGAGCAAGTCCAGGAAGTTCTCTTTCCAGTATCTTGCTGGAAGCCAGAACCTAACCTTGTCCCCGAAAATTCATCAAGGATAGATGACATAAAGCATGTCATTAAGACTACATTTTACCTGCATTTAACCTTGTCCAAATTTAACTGTGGCCAGCTTAGCAGAGTGTCCAGCCATGAACAGACAGGCCACAGTTCAGCTTTTTTGCTGATAAATGGGAATTGCAAACTTTAATATAAAGCACGCAGCCAACCTTGGATCTTGAATGCAAAATGGTTGCATACATCTTTGTTTCTGACTTTGCAAGTCTTAACCTTCCTCGTATTTACCATCAACTTTTCCAAAGAACAAACAACCAAAAGCAAACCACTTTGCTGTGTCAGCACAGCCTCAGTTGGAGGCTTAAGATTCAATTCACAGAAAGACAATGGATGGGTGGTAACAGAAAAAAAATTGGTTGAATTAATTTTTTTGTCTTAATTTTAAGAAAGCATCCATGAAAACTACTCAGAGAAAGAATCAGCCTCCAGAAGTAACAATCTTGTTTTATTTATAGTCAAGGTCATGGGAAATCTGTCCTGAAACATAAAAAAATACAGCTTCCCAGATTAGTTTTGGTATGGGAATTCAAAGAATGAACAGCTATGGGAAAGTTTAAATTCTCATCAAATACACCTGAGTGTTCCTGTTCAAAACGGTTTGTACTTTCTGCCATTTATTAAGCAGAGAGCACAAAGGCAATTGGAATTGCTGGAGCACCCAGGACTAATTATTGTGGTAACCCAGTGTTTACTAAAAGCATGGGCATTGTAGTGTATACAGACTAGAGTCTGTGATCATGGGTAATTACTGTATGATTAAGATATTATTTGAATGATTATATTTGACAAGGAAAAATCTATAAAATTACTTACTAATTAATAAAAGCAATCATTAAACTTTTGTTAAATATCCCATGTATAGCAGTGTGCTGTACATGCTAGTGAATTAATCCTATCTAGCAGCACTTCTTCCTAAAATATAAAACACCGGTGGCAAGAGGATGTCTTCTTTCTGCACTTACTGCTCTGTTAGGTGCTTGAATAACAAAACTGTTTGTTCTGAGTGCTGCACCAACAAAGTACAACATGACAAAGCCCCCAGAGCCCAGCCTGAAGCCCAGCACAGCCTCTGACCTTGAGGAAAGGATCCTGGCTCAGCTCAGTTTGTGTTCCTGCGTGCCCTGCTCGTGTCAGAGGCAGCTCTGTCTGTCCCCCTGGTACATAACTGCAGGGACAAGTTCTGTGTGCTCCACACAATCCCAGCTGCACAGCCACAGCTTGTGGCTCCAGACAGACTTCACAGAAATGTCACCAGGCTTGAGCCCTCCACAGCTCAGAACTTTGGGTTACCCTCGAAGAAATAGCACCTTGCTGAAGAATCATGCTTGTTCTTACATTTCCCTTTGATAAATGTATGATTTTGGGGGTTGATCCTTCCAGGAAAATCAATCAGGAGCTGAATCTCAGCAGTAAATCCACAGAGTGGCATATTCCAAAAGGAATCCAACCACAGGCTCACCACCTCTGGAGGCTGCTTTGTGCCAGCCCTTGCACACTGTGACCAGAGCCCCAGACAGAAAATACTCATTTAAAGCAGCAGAGGTGACATCAGCACATGCTCTACTGACCCCTCCATGTCCTAAACCACGAGCAAGGAGTGTAAGGAAACCTTTGCATTTCTGTCAAGCAGAATCATTCTGTTCTCTGCATCACCTTCAATCACCCACCCTGCTCCTGCTGCAGAGCTGAGCACCCCTGGGTGACAAGGCCAGGCTCTGTCACAGGCCCTGAGTGCCTCAGGAAGGAATCCCCCTGGAGCTCACTGCCATTACACTGGATGTTTTTCTCTCCACAAATGCTGCAATTGTCTTTGTCAACACTGCAGGCAGGTGAAGTGCTGATGCCAGGTGCCTGCAGCTGGAATGCAGCCTGGAATGCAGCACCTATGGTCCCAAAGCTCTGTAGCTCTTCCATCACATTCTCAGAGACACAGGTTTGGCCCCCCAAAAGTCAATAACTCTTCTAGAAAAGTACATTCATTAACCTGCAGCAGCACCCAGGGACACAGATTCTCACAGGCACACACCAATACCTGCCTGCATCTCTTATTTCTGTCATTATTAGGGTTTCTATCTGCCCTTTCTATCCCATTTCTGTTCCCATTTCCTTACCTTTTCAGCAATAATAATGCTTTCATTTGACTGAGTGCATATCACTGCTCTGTTCACATATTTGCTATTTACCTGTAAATTCTCAAATACAGATCTATTATATTCATATTCAATTCAACCATGCTTAAGTGGCCCTCTAGGAACTGCTGTCATGATGATAAAGTTTCCATTTCTACTTGCCACCAACTAAAATCACTATTATTTTATTGTGCCTGGAGTTAGTCAGATTCAGGGAGCACTGTGGTTTTTCATTGGATTGGTTGTTTGGGGTTTCTTTTTTTTTTTTTTTTTTTTGATTTAGGGTTTTTTGGGGGGCTTAGTTGTTATTTGGGGTTGAGGGGTGTTAACTTTGTTCAGATTTTTTGCTTGTTTGGTTATTAATGATGGATTTCCTTAAAAGAAAATGTGGTTATTTAAAGCACACAGATAAACTCCATTTCCCTGAACAAAACCAAAACCCCACCAGGGGAGAACAGCCCTGTGGACAGAGCAGAGCCTGTTCCATGCAGTTCTCTGCTCCTTTCTCCCCCATCACCAGACTTCCCACTGTACTTTCTGCTTCCCTCCCTGCACACAGAGCTTCACCAAAGCCCAAAATCCAGCCTTTGACATCAGCATCCTTCTCAGATGAGGAGGGAGTGCAATTTATAAAGGCAGCCCAGACTCCAGAGCATATTTCAAAGCAAACATCACGCTCTTGAACAGTAGCTGCATTTGTTTCCTTCCATCTCAGTAGCTGTAAGAAGCATTGCTTCACTTGGTAAAAGCACACTCGACCCCAAACCTCTTCTCTCTGAGATACATTATATCAAACCCAAAACCATACAAAACTGAATATAAAAGTATTCAGAAGCTATCTCATTACTCAAGCTTTAAGTTCCACAGTTGTGGGGGGTTTTTTAGACAACTATAATAAAAAATAATTCCTTACAAAATCAGTAATTTCAGGATCTGTATAAAAAGGAAGTAAGAGCACTGCATCTCAACAGAGATATGAATGAACAGTGGAGTTGGTACAGTACATGCTCACCTGGCATTCTGGCCAGGACCAGCACATCCCAGACTTTGTCTCTAATGCTCTCCAGGTGAGCAGTAGAACCCAAACCCACCTGATGAAAGTTCTGATCTCTCCATCTGAGGAGAAGTGTCCACATCAATCAATTAAACATTTTCTAAGCACGCAGAGCTGAAGGGCTCACACACTTTGTTTCTTCAATGTTCAGGCTGACAGATTCAGAGGTCATTGCAGCTCCTGATGCTTTATCAGTTTCACAGGAGACTGACACCAAACTGAACATTCATTTTAATCAGCTGCTCCTATTTACAGCATGAGAAATTCACACAAACTGCTCCTCTTTAACAATAGCTATTTGGTCTTATCAACAAGGGAGCCTTAGCAGCAAATGTTGTAATGTGAGTACTCATTAATTTCCTCTTTGTCACTGCTACCATCCAGTGAGCTGAATTCCTGATTTCTATCACCCTTTTCCCATGCACCTTCATCATTTCTGTCCTTCACACTGCTGGAATGCTCCAAGAGGCAAAGGATTTCTCTGGCTCTTGCAGCTGGTTCAGGACAGTTCACTGAGCAAAACCTCTTATCACCTCCTGCTCTCTGCTGCTCACACCACAGGGGACTGCACAGAGCCCATGGATTTTCTGTCATCAGCAAAGTCAAGCCTCCTCCTGCTGACACACAGAAAGCTTCCTCAGCTTCTGGAATGGACTAGAAATTACCTACAGAAGTACCTGTGTTACAAAATGAGGCAAGCAGAAACACAACTCAGATGAATGCAAACCCCTCTCAGTCTAGCTAAGCCTTTAGGCTCAAAACCAGGAGGAACAGACCCAATTCCTCTTGAATTAAATAAATGGGAAGGATATCCAGTGATGCACTGCAGCAAAGGAACAGCCCCCTGTTAGCTTTCACAGGTAGGCTGCATTTTGGACATTAATGCCTAGGCCTTCAAAGCACAACATTTTGTGAAAGGTGGATCATGCAGGAGCTCCAGATGAAGATTTCCTAAGGAGATGATCTGGGACAACACTTGTCTCACATTAACACACCCCTGTCCACTCTGATCTTCTTTTCTAGAGAATTGTTCTATGTACAGAATGCCTTTAGAAGAACACACTTCTTTTTGCTTAAAGTATTCTAAAAATATTACTTCCTAATGAGGATCCCATTTGCATGACAAATTCTCTGTGCAGTGTCAGAAACATCTTGAAATTAAGATGTCATGCTTACAGGAATTATTCTGCACACAGATGAGTTCTCACCAAACTTTCCTTCTGACAAGTTAATTTCATTTTCCTCATCATGTGCTTTGACAGCAAGATAAGGGAATCAAAGTCTTTCCCTGGTGAGAACCCTTTGCTCCTACATTAATTGGAAGCAAGGAATATCATCCGCTTGAATTCATCCCTTCTTTTCTGGCCAAATATTTAAAATCAATCACTTACTAAGCTAACAGTACATATGTCACCCATGCTTTCCACTGTAATTCTTGCAGGAGGAAATGCAACCATTAAGGAGAAACATTAATAAAACCACTAAAGGTTGTTCCTACCTCTACACTGTAGATTTGAATTAAAAGAGCATAAAACCATCAAGGCTTTAATATTGGAGATAAATATGATGAACCTTTTGTTTGAACACAAAATTGAAAGAAATTTTTTTTTAAATCTTGAAGCCAGTATTCTCTACCTATCTGCAGAACACAAAGAAACCCGTGTACAAGCACTCAGAGACAGACCTAGGTACAAATCCTCTGTCTCAAGAGAAAGCAAACTCAGGAGTTGCTTCCTGCTCCAAGCCATCCAGCAAACATCCAGCAGGGAAACCTCTGCCCAGTCCCAGGAAGCAGAAAATGTGACTCAAGCCACACTCAAGGCTGAAAAACTTTCACTTGCTAACCCCAGCTTTAAAAGTGCTCACATCATACATTGTGCTTTCCTGGCAGTGTTACTTGGCAT
The DNA here is from genome assembly GCA_026413545.1 of Cichladusa arquata. NCBI lineage: Eukaryota > Metazoa > Chordata > Aves > Passeriformes > Muscicapidae > Cichladusa > Cichladusa arquata. Next base: position 3,000,948 of record JAOTQP010000619.1, read on the forward strand.
GAGAGGAGGAGCCCTGCAGGTATTCCAGCATCCCTGTGCCCTGGCAGGAGCAGGGCAGGGAGCAGGAGGGAGAGGCTGCAGGGAGCTCTCAGTCACGCTTCCCTGGAAAAAGCTGCCACGGGATCCCCGCACGAGGTGACGAAAGCTCAATGGAGCAAATAAAACACATTTCTTCCTCTGCTGGAGTCTGAGAGTATGTGAGAGCTGTGCACCAGAAAGCTCAGACCCTGCACACCTCTTTTCTCTCCTCAGCCTGGAAACTTTGGGAATTGATGGTGAAGTCATGAAGGAAACCTTAAATAGATTCTGTTTTCCACCAGCACCAGGCTCACTTTCTCAGATTTTATCTGCTTCAGTTTCCCACTCAAATCTTATATTAGATTTTTTTTTCCTCTTTTTTCTCCACCTCCAAGCTTTTCCATTTTCTAACATAATACTGAATAAATATTTATAGCCAAAGAGGATTTCTACCTGTTATGTAACTCACATTTTTGGAGGCAGCTTCCCATCTCATTTTTACTGATAGAGCCTCCAGTGAAACCAGGAGCTGCACTGATGTAAGCAGAGTGTGTCTAAACTTAAACAAACAGCTCTGTTTGTGCCACATTAAAAATGCTAAATGGGGTGAAATTTCATTTCATCAGTATGCATATGGGGTTGACAATATTGAGGAAAATATTAACATATGTATATAAACATTAACAAAACTATTAATTGTCACATAATGAGGCAGCAATTTAAGCGTGCTGAGCAGATGCACCCCAGCTAAACTGGAAAGAACAGTCACATTCTAATTCTGAACCAGGCTGGAATCTGTGGCTGGGCTTTGGGTGCCCAGTCACAGATGCTTCCAAGAGCCAAAGAAATTTTTGAACATCCTCCTCTAAAAAGTGCTCTGATCTTGGACAACAATATCTGTCCAAAAGCTAAAACCCCTTTCTTTAGCTCTGGCTACAACTTTAAAAAAATTTAAAAAGCAATTCCACCTTCCTCTGGCCACTCACCTGTTTTTACACTGTAATGCTGGATATAGCAGGAAGGTCCCTCAATTATAAAATAATGTCTATGCTCATCAATTTACAATCAGATCACCTGCAGTGGATGGCAAAAATTCTGTGTAGCAGAGAGCCTGATGTTTCCAGCCAGGCCAGCAGCAGTGGATGCAGAAACAGAGCAAGCTGAGAGCAAATACATTTTCTTCTCCCTCACCTTAAGAAACACACTGACTGTTTTATCCCTATAGGACGCTTCTCTTCAGAACTACAGTTTACTGAAAATAATAGTTATTTTAGATTTTTAAAATTTAAAATTAGTTGTGGTTGGTTTTCACCAATTTTCATTAGGAAATAATAATATAGTGGTGTACCCTGATTGATAACATCTGGGGGGAAAATACATTTAGAAGATCGGGTTTAAGTTTGATAGCAAGAACAATATTACAAAGAACACAGGTGTTACACTGCCATCATCTCCTCTCAGGATGTGCCCTGAATGTGGATTTTTTTAAGAAATGCAAAGAAGACTCCGTATAAAGCTATTAAGTTTTAATTGGATTTAATATGATCAGCTGCTTTCACTTGTAGTTTTATGCTAGAGAACAGATTATAGGAAAGAAATGTTCTGTGTTTACTCAGTGACTTGAACCTGTTCAAGGGGACCATGTAACAATCAGAACAGCCCCATTTCTTCCTTCCATGTGGTGTTAAAGAAATGGCAATACTGGGCAGCACAGATTTGGGGTTTCAACACAACACTGGGACAGAATTCTGGGGTTTACATTCTAAAAAAAAGATTCAGAAACTCTTTGCTCAGCACTAAGGACTTTATTACACACCAGGAAAACCGGGTGTCTGAGAACTTGGGGGATCACCAACACAAAACACCATTAAGATGGTGGCAGAAAGATTTATAAACGGTGTGGGAGGGGCCTTGGAACGTCTCCCTCGATTCTGGCCTCCTTGGAAAGATCCCAAACCCCCAACCTTGGGGTCACAGCTCCGCCAGCCGAGCTCGGGGTTCTCTTGCACTGATCCACAGAGGGTCGGACATCAAAGTGAGCGGGGGCAAGGAGAAGAAGAGCAGGGGAAAGAAGAAGGAGAGCGAGGAGAGCTGGGTAAGAAGAAGAGCGGGGGCAAGAAAAAAAAGAAGAGCGAGGGCAAGAAGAAGAAGAAGAGCGGGGGGGCAAGAAGAAGGAGAAGAAGAAGAGAGGGGCCAAGAAGAAGAGCAGGGGCAAGAGGAAGAAGAAGAAGAGCAGGGAGAAGAGCAGGGGCAGAAAGAAGAAGAAGAGCGGGGCCAAGAAGAAGAAGAAGAGCGGGGCCAAGAAGAAGAAGAAGAG
>JAOTQP010000619.1:3007870-3020747 GCA_026413545.1 Cichladusa arquata
AGGGTCACTGCCCCACCCGGCTGCAACAGATGGGGACAGAATACACATTGCTGGCCACATCCTGTATTGCAACCCAACACAGTGCCCCAGAAGATGCTGCTGGAACTGGCACACAAGTGTTTGGGCAGAAAATTCACCCTGCTCTCCACAAAGTTTTAAGGGTATTGTACAGGAAGCTGAGGTGTTAAAGTAATGTATTTGTGAAGATCATTTCTCAGTGTAAAAGCTGTTCAACCCCAGCCTTTCCCAATCCCAAACCCCTCACAGCCAGAGCAGCTTTCCTGGAGGTCTGCAGGGCAGCTCACACACCCTGAAACCCTACATGTGGGGAAAAGGGACACAAGAGGAGGAGAAAGGAGACAAGACAGAAAAAGGCTTTGCTTTGTATTTGTGTTCCAAAGAATACTCCTGAAGTATTCATTCTGCTTTCCAGAATTTACACCAACAGGCAAATTGGAGTTATCCTTGTGAAATGTGGGTTAACTTTAGGATAGAGGACATGCTATAAAGTCAAATGAAATTATGCCCATTTACACCAAAAGTGAAATAAAATGTGTTATTTTAGGGTTTTTAAGGAAATATTTGGTTAAACTGATTTACAGTGATGCACTAAAAGACAGCATAAAATAACAACTCATCACTTTTGTCACCTACAATATCCATTTAAATGATTTCATATAAATAAAAGCACCAGTAAATAACTACAGCAGTCCTAGCTTAGAAGGGTTTGAGGCATCCATAACCATGCAAAGTAAAAAATATTTACTTTTTTCAGACAAGGCTCCTGCATTATGTATGCCCAGTAGAAACACCTTTGCCTGAAATCAATTGAAACCATCCATCTGGAGCAAACAAGAAAATTAAGCACTTGAGAAAAAAAACTTTACAGCTTACCACCCTCAACCCAGGGAGCCTAAACCTTATTTTACACAATAATTCTCAAGTATTAATGTTGTCCAGTAGCATTCTATAAGAGCAACTAATCTCCTTAGCTGAAATCCACTGACTGGAAACATATTGAATATACTGTGGGAACAGTCTGAAGTGACAGCATAAGCTGCCAGAGGAAAACAATGGCAGTCCCATAAAACATTCTGTGAGCAGAGAGCTGGACAGGAACAGCAGAGACTGGACCAAAATGAGAACAAAAAAAACAAACAAAAAAAAAAAAAAAAAGTGAGTCTCAGGAATTTTAACACCTCCACTGGGCCTCCCTCCTCACTGGTGGGCTTCCCATCCCTTGGGAAAGGGAACAGGGCACCTTCTGCACATCCCTCTTTCATCTTCCTCACAGCTCCAAGTTCTGCCAATTCTTTTGAAATGCCCACTGAGCCCACAAATTCTACTGGCTGTAAATGACTCTGTTTGAGCTCAGCACAGAGGCTGCTCAGGTTCTGCCCCTGCTGGGTACCAAGACCTTTTCTCCACCAGCACTCTGAGAACCACTAGAAATAGGAGAAAGGGAACCAATGGGAGAGGGAAAAGCAGCCTGGGTGAAATTCTGAGCCAGTTCAGCTCAGCTGTGATTGATTTAAATCACTAATGAGTGAAAGCAACAAGCCTAGTTTCCTGTTCTAGATCACTCAGTGAAATAAAATCTTCTTTTACCATCTAGATTTGAAGAACTTTAGACTGTTGTGATTTTTCATGACAGTTCCTTGCCTCAGAAGCCAGATATGAACACCTGGTAGTAATTGCTTGTTCATATATTCATATTCCAGCTCCCAGGCAGCATTTTCAGAGGAGTACAAGCAACTGCACTGCTGTTCTTCCCTCTGCCCACATTGCTGGCCAGGCTTCACTTTTAATCTGCTGCACAGAAAACCTGTGTTAATTTACAAAATCTTAATTACTGTTCCTTTTTATTAGCATTCTCAGTTTTCAAATAACAGGGGCAGTTGAGAGCACAGCAGGGTCCTGCTGTTGGCCTGAGAGACAAATTAAACATAATTTGATCTGTACCTTCCCTCCACAGCAGTGAGGAGCTCAGGTTCGAACTCTCCAACACCCCCACCTGTGTCTCTCTCAAGTTCAGCATCCCTTCTTCACTGCAAAATAAAAAGCTGGAACTTCTGGCTGTCACCCTTATAAAAAAAAATACTGCCGTCCCATTTGTTCTTTGTAGGAAGAGTAAGGAAAGCTCCAATATTTGTAAGGTTTGAAAAAGTTTCACATCGACCGTGTGAAATCCATCTGAATAGATGTGATTAAACTCACAGCTGATGGCACTGAGCCTGAGGTCAGCACTGTGGGATCAATGCAAATAAACCTTCCCTGCCTCTAGAAATCAGTCATATCTACCCAAATAGAAAAATGTTCAAGGCAGAGCCACCAAGTGATTTACAGCTGGTGGCATTACTTCATTTAAATGGAACATTCATTTAACATCACAACAGTGATTCTTTTAAGCTGAAATTACTTTTCCCTAAGAATTATTAACCAGAGAAAACATTTTTCCCCCTTCAACCATACTGCCTCAATCCACTTTTGAATTTGTATTTTGCTTCTGGGGGAAAAAAATATTTCTCCTACAGACTTGGAAAAAAAACTGTATCAGCAAAATACCACTAAGCAGGTAATGATAGGAGAAGAATTCAAGAGGAACATTAACTTTCAGTGTCTCTGAGAGTAGGTTTCAGAAGACATTACCTTCCATCTGCTATGGTGTTACCTTAGCACCAGAGACAAGGCAAGACAATAGATTTTTCAGATTATTATGAATAACCAGAAAACTGCAAGAAGCTGAGCATAGGAGTTTCATAGAATTTAGGAGAGGGTGGTACAATACACTAGGAAGAAAAAAATCACATTCCCATCAGAATATTATTTCTTCCACATTAATGAGCGTGGATAAAATGTTTCCAAGTTGGATCTTTGGTAGTGCAAGTGAAAATTGAATTTGGGGGCAGGACAAGGCACACAGGGAGTGTTTTTTGTAACATGGGCTTTTGTCACATTGGAAGTGGCCCAAAAGGCCAAGCAGAAGCTGAAGGGCAAAGGAAAGGAATGGTTTTGACTCGTGCCCTGCTTGCCAGAGGGTGCCAGGCTCAGAGGGAAGAGTACCTGGGAAGAATTCAGTGCTGGCATCACCAATTCTCACCCAGGGGTTAAAACAGAATTTGCCTTATGGGACAGTGAGTCCTGCATTTTCTCCTGTTTTTTCTGAACCCAGTCTGAGACAAGTTTGACCAGAATGCTTTCGGTCACTCCCAGTGTGAGCCAGGATCATAAACACAAACAGCTCCACTCTCTCAATTACAGAGACAAGAGACCAAGGAGCAGAGGAGTGTGCACTGCAGAGCCTTTACAAGCACAGCACCTCAAAGTGCTGCCCTGCCATCCACTCATTTCTCCTCAGAAAGGCTCTGAGCAGGGGAAGGAGGCAGCACACAAACCCTACACAGGCAGGTTATGCTGGAGAAAATTCAAGTGCAGAGAAGGGAACAAAATGCCTGTTCTGGCACCTGTAACACTGACCCTGTATCCCACCCGAGCTCTGGCCCTGAGCACAACGTGAGTCCCTTCCAGAACTGCCACGAGCCTCACAGACTGGCACTGCAGGCAGCACCAGAAAAATTCTCTTTCTGAAAAAGCCTTCTCATGAGAAATTTGCCACTTGAACTGCCTCAGACTTCTATTGTGCCTGGCTGCACTATCTAGACCACTTCCAATACAACTGTATGAATCTGTACTGAGCAATCTGGAGGTGCAGCATTACCCCATCAAACAGAATGTGGGGGTTTTATGCCTCCTTTGAATAAGCTGAAGCACTAAACTTTATTCCAGGCAAGCCCCAGGTTTATGAAAACACCAAGAAAAACCAACGAGCAACCTGTTAAGACAAAGCACTCCTGCAGTCCACAGGCACACAGCACTCCTTGGGAGAATGGAGCAGCTGAGAGGAGCTGAGCCCCAGGAAATGCACTATACCCTTCACTCCTTCTTGTGCCCAGCATAACAAACACAGAGCTCTCTGCAGGTGCTGATCCAACCTTCCACACACTCTGTGCATGGGCACAACCATTCAAAGAGGTCTGCAAGAAAGTGACAGAAGGGGCTGTGCAGTTCCCATATACAAACAAATAAATCTCGTTCTCTCCAGCCACTCTCCCCGGGATCAGACTTTTTAAACTCATCTTCACTCTGGCAGCTCTTAATTTTCCCCGTGCTTTGTCACTGCCTTGTGAAGCTCCAGCAGTGACACACGCTGCACCTGGTGTTACAGCCCACAAATCAGCACACAGCCCCCTAAATAAGAAAATAACAACTCACTGTTTAAAGAAAACACACGTGCAGCCAAAGTAGGAGAGTATTTTCCATATTCCCACTCCAGCCCTCCTGCAATAATTGTATTTCACGTACTGCAAAAACCTAAGGAAATTGAGCTCCTTAGCTATGAAAACTACTGTACTTCTTTTCTCAAAGATTTGTCTCCAACAACAACCAAACGTCACATGAGTGAAAGTCTGAATGATATTGCACTCATGTGATTCTGTTTCTATGCAGGCTAAACCTCTCTTTTCTGTTTTGCATGACTCCACAAGCTTTTTTGAGATTTAAGGACTAATCCTATTTCACCAAAACATTTTTGTTTGCCTCAGATCCAGTCCCCCCCTCTCTCCTCTATTGGCAGTGAAATTTTGGATTCTCTTCAGTTCACAGGCAGAGGAATATGGGGGAATAGATTTACATTTTTCAAGAACTTTTGGAGAATAAGTAAAGGATGCTGGTTAAAGCTCTTATGAGACTTTTAGGTCTTTAAATCTGTCTCGTAGGTGTTGTGCTTTGGAGATGAGGTACTTCAAGCAGTGTGGCAAATTAGGGAAGTCTTGTTTCCAATACTTATGAAAAATAAGTGTATCAGCATTTGCTAGAGCAAGCACTCACTGCCCACCACACACTTGTGCCAGGGATTTTTTCTGACAGCTTCCACTTCCAGAGTTTGACTGTGGGGTTTGGGAAGATTACACAACTCCTCTACACTTCCCTTACAATGCTGTTGCTCCATTCTTTGTAATTACCTTCCAACACAGAGGCAATGACAGCAGCATTTTGCCATAGCACTTTCTGGGTTATCTGATAGAGCTGGCAGTCATTCCTCCTCTCTGTTAGGCCTAGAGGTGTCTGGAAAATATTTCCTGAAAGAAATTTGAATTCAATCTTCTGGATAAGTCGTTTGTCCTTTGCTGTTCTTCTTGCGATAGTTCAAATCTGAAAAAATAAAAACCTTTTTTTCTTTTTTTTTTCATTTGGATCTTGGTGTAAAACATACCTGCAGAGTCTGAAGGTACCAGCAAAACTCTGGTCTCATTTCTCCCATGTATCACTGGGAGACAAAGTTAATTGGATGGCTGGGTGAAAAAACCTGACAGACGATATTGATCATCTGCAGGAGTTAGTCAGTGGGCTTCAAGGAGTGTGGAGAATTCTCAGCAGAACTTTCTCTATATAATTCAAACTATTTTTCCTTTCTTTCATATTTGGAGACCTTGAATAGATCCAAGGATGAATCATTCTCAGAGTTGCAGCTACATTACAAGACTGTGGCAATCAGTGATGCCATTTCAGTGATTTACACAGGCAATTCTTCTCCAGAAGGAATGGAGAGAGGAAAAGTGCTGTGATGAGCTCATTGCACAGCAGAAGATTTTAATGAAAGGAAAAGAACGAGAAGCCCAGGCTGAGCCAGGAATATGCCCAGATGAATATGCAAATCTGAAACTTGTGGGCAGACATTTTCTCCTGATTTTTTGACAAATAGTATCTGGCCTGTGAAAAGCCTGCCTAAGAGCAATGTTAGGCAGGGCTGTGGGAGAGCCTGGAGATCAAAGTAGGAAGATTTTGCATTTAAAACCAGGAATGATGATTAACATTAACAGATGAGTATTAACATGCACAGGAGTCTCCAGAGCAAATGACAGAAATGTCACTGAGCACCGTGGTCACTGCTGCACAACAGGAGACTGGAGCTCTGTACTGCACCCCCCTCATCCTCTGCTACTGAAATTTAACTTCACCAAATCTTCATTAAGTATTTCTTCCAAAGTTAAGCAATTTTAATCCAATTCTGCAACGACAGAATCTCTAACTACAATTTAAAAAGTAATTTTTTTAAAAAAGCTTTAAGACTACTTCTCAGATAAAAGCACATATGTTGCCTTTCCTGTACACATCACAAATAGCACATACAGCTGCTGCAATAACCAGTAGGTGGGAAATGCCCTGGATGAAGAAATAGCTGCACTTATTTCAGATGAAAGCCCCTGCCACAGAGCACAGGTCTGCTCTAATCTGAATTATGGATGTGTGCTCTTCTTGATGAACCTAAAAATAACACATGCTTTAGATTTTTAATCCACTTAGAGAATTATAATATGAACAAGCAAATAGAGACATCTTAGATTTTGCTCCTTTCACTACTTAGGGAAGGAGTTACCCATATCACTTAGCAAGCAGCAAATGGGCTGAGTTTTCTTGAGAAGTCCAACTGCAGTCGACTGAAAACCTCAGTAAAGAGCATGTCACTCCTCCAAGGGACATTCACTTAGCACAGGAACATTTTGCAGAAGTCAGTGGGATCAGTGATAATACAGCCAGCAGGAAAAATCAGGGTTGTTTTGGGGAGAGCTGGGCAGTGCAGGAGCAGGAGAAAGAGGTCATGACTAAAACCAATTCCTGTTTAAGTCGTATTTGACCAAGAGGTTAAGCTGGAAAAAATGTGAGAGCAAGAGTTTCAGAACGTAAAAGATCCCATTTTGAAATCCAAATGAAATGTTCCTTTTTCGACAATTTAACATTTCATGTTAAAATCTTTTATACTGTTAAGCTCTCATTTCAAAATTCACCTAAATTCAAAGAAATCTGGAAAACATTTAGTTTTAATGGAGCTGGCAAATATTTTAGGCTGAAACCAAAGCCTTATGCAGTGTTTTGCCAGCAATCCCATAATTGTTGTTTCAGTTCAATTCCAGTTTTGTTTCTTTCAAAATTTTTGTTTCAGCCACTACGAATTTGAAAGCAGACAAAATTTACCAGCTTTATCTGAGGGATAATTCACAGGGATTTTAGTCCAGTGTGGAATGCAAGTCTGTTCCTCCTAGCTGGGTAAAATCATCCACTGAGATCCTGCAGGGGTCCATACAATTAACACAGGAACACAGCCAGGAGCTGGTACCTGTGCTGGCAGGCAGAGCTGACAGGAATATTAACAGGAATATCAACAGGAATATCAACAGGAATATCAACAGATATATAAACAGGAACATTAACAGGTATATTAACAGGTAGAGAGGTAAAAATATATTCTAGGACTCAGGTGCATTCACCTTCTCAAACCCAAAAGTTCAGCACGGGTAACTGAGGCAAAGGACTTTCATTATTAAGAACTGCCATTCCTAAATATTTATAGTAGTGAAAGGGCAAAATACAAAGACTTCTGCCTCCAAGATCTCTCTGAGGAATCCAGAGAGAGGATGGGCCAAGGAAGCAGCTGAAGAAGGGGCAGGAAAATAACCAATATTGCTGTAAGTCTGCTTGGTATAGGGAGTCCTGAGCTCTCCTCCAGACTCCTCCTTCCTCAACAATCAGCATTTGTACTTTGGTTCCTCTGTGCATAGTTTGGAATGCTGAAGAGAATTAATATTTCAGCAAGGCTAAAAGGTTGTAGAGCCTGCAGTCTGTGACTCACCTAGAGCAGGGGCAGTCCCCAGAGGGCAGAGTTCCACCAAGAGCCCTCCAGCCCAGGAGGGGAAGGGCCACGTCCAAGGATGAGAAAGCAGCTCAGTCATTATTCATTTTTATTGCAGCTGTACTCATGCACTGCATAAATATTATTTCTGTCTCAGTAGTCTCTTGCTGAACCTACATGCTGCCAATTAGTGATCACTTTCTAATTTTATTTTTAGTTCTCTGCTTTAAACATCTATTTACTGGTAAACTGCCCAAGGTCCCTTCACCCACTGAATGGGCCAAATATTGCATTTCATAAGAGCTATATGATATTTATTCTTTCTGTTAATAGCTTTGAAACAAAAATGTGAAATCCCAAAACAGATAAGAAAAACAGAAATCTATATGCACATATACAGAAGTCCACATGCAAATAATAAATATGCACAATATTTCTATAATGTCTAGGCAAGATAACATTTTTTATCATGGTGCTGTATATATAAATGCCAAACATTTAGCAAGATGCAAGGGAGACACACAATCTCATACAAAACAAAATATTTAAATGCCAAGGAAGTGTAATGTATTTCTAATTTTCAACTATGGTTCTGTGCTCAGACATGAAATGACATCTTCCAGAAAAGCACTTAGCCTGCTGCCCCTAAAAGAAACCAAAAGAAGCCAACATTGCTTTTGTGCCCCAGGACACAGAAAACAGGAGGATTATTTGCTCTGGGTGGTAATTAGATGACACTGAGGACAGCATGTGTGTGTTTATGTGCATGCACACATTCACCATTTACCCCAAGTGGTAATTAAATGATTTTGTGTTTGTGTGCACACACACTTGTCTTGGCCAAATCAAAGAGCCCTGAAAACCAGATCAAACAGGACAGGAAAATCAGCTAAGAACAAGACCAAATGCACCAGCTTTTAGGCTTTCCTAAATCTGTCATGGTTGAAAAGTTTGCAATTAATTCTTGGTAGCTCTTCAAACAGCACAGTCCTGTCTTGCCAGCTGTAATTCATAAGTCCTTTGAGTAATTTGAACATTTTCACAGAGGTCTATCCCCTCTGCTCATACAAGTCATTATTCTTCTCATTCACATCATTTCCTTGAAAACTTGGCATTTCTAAATTTGCCCACAACGCTGTGAAACATTTTGAATCATTGACACGGGGTTAACAAGGGGACTGGAGCAGCACTAAACCAAACTTAGGCTACAATCTCTGCTAAAAAGCACTGACAGATTCACAGCAGCCCCTAAAGCTCTGCAGTGCTGGGACTGGCTGCACTTCCAGCCAGTTACTCTTACCCAGAAAATGAATTTGAGAGTCAGCACACACCATCAAGTGACTCCATGGAGAATTCTCGTGTCTGTCTTCAAACCCATTTATTTATACAGCAATTAAACGTCTCCATAATTACGTTTTATAAATGTTTATAGCTCATCTTGCCAAACAGCTACATAAAGAGGAACTATACTGAAAATTAAAGGTACTTAATGCACACTAAACAGCAGAAGTTGAAAGGGAAGTTTATTTTTTTGCAAGAAATGTTAAGGAAGGAGAAACAGGCTGTCCATCTGTACAGGCTCAGAGATCAAGTCCCCATTAGAAATAAGATGTATGGAAAATTCTGTTTACATATTCAATAGCTTGGAATTGCATTCAGCCCTAATTGCCATGTTCCTACCCTACTGTTGTTTAATAACTGTTTTCTTCTCTGCTTCTTTATGGGAACTACAAAAGATCACATCATCAGGAGTGTGGGCAAAAGAAGAACAACATTCTGAAGGTTCCTAAAAAACATTTGTAATTAAAATGTGATTTTGACACACACCACCAATGTCTCTGCCAAATAAAACCATTGTTCTTGGTAACAGCACTTCTTTTCAGGTAAGTGTTTTATCCATTGTATACTTTATATACTAATTATCTGTCAAAGACAGATAAGACAATATTTATTCATATTACTTTTAATTTCTCTAATGCAATAACACGACAGTAGATTGTAAATTTATGCTGCATATTGACCTTCTGTTGGTCCATTGATGGCCATGGGAGAGACTTCACAAACTAGACTAGAAAAACACTTCTGCTGAAGAAAAGCACTGATTTATCAGAAATGCACATAAACAGTGAGGAGATTTCAAGCATGCACTTAGGAATGTGCCTTTATCTGTGATTTGCCTGCAGCCCCCAGAACACTGAAGAAATGGAAGAACCATACCTGGAGTAGGTCTGGACACGCAGGCAGCAGAGCAGCTGCAGTACAAACAATTCAGCTCTGCCCATCTTCAGTTTAATGGGAGAAAGAAAACCCAGCACAAAAATAGCTGCACATAAACCTCTGCCACTCCCCTCTGCTTCTGAGAGGGTTTTTGTGGAGTTTTAGGCATGATGGCCAGAGAAGGTTCTGCCTCGTCAGCTGCCTCTTCCCCTCATTCTCCTCAGAATTCACTCATGTCAACAACTCAATAAAGACGTTTTCAAAAGATTCTCAACATCTATGACCTTATTTTTCTTTTTATCCAGTTCTAGGAGCAATTGGGCTATCTTCTATCTGAGTGGAGACTTAAAACAGAAAAACAGCAATTAAGGAAACTTTCCACCCATCTTACACCACCAGCTTTCTCTTGCTCAGGGCATCTCCTCCACTTGTCCTGGCCTGGCTGCCTCAGGTAAATCCTCAGCTCCTGTGGCCTATCCAATCCCAGCTTTCTAAATACTGATATTTTATATTTTTTCCAGTTTCCAGTGCTGCAAGTCAGGGCTGGATGCTGAGGGATGCAGACACTGAACATACCCTTCCCCACCTGGGAGTAACTGCAGGTTCAGCCAAGGGTTTCCCTGCACGTTCCTTTGAAGGAGCCCTGGGAATGCAATTCATTTTTAATGCCTTCAGCCACCTCACACACCATCAGAGCTGGAACTTCTGCCTGTGCAAACACACCCAGTGCACTGAGCTCTGCAGAGATCCTCGTTGTGTTTGCAGCACAAGAACACACAGGAGTCATCCAGGCTGCGCTGGATCACCAGCTCAGGTGGGATCCCTAGGCTGCCCAGAAAATACACATTACAGGATATCCTAACCTGGGACTATCTAATTTTATACCCTTATTGCTCCCTAAATGTATTTTGTGATAGAAAATGTTATTTTTAAATCCTCTGAAAGTTTAAGCCTGCAATTAGAGTCACTGTTGGGAGGATTTATTCTAACACCAGTTTCTGCTTGCCATAATCACAATGAAGTTCCCTGTAACATAGCTGATAAGAATGTTTTATTCATGGGGCTTCAATACTAAGTTTATCTAACAGAATTTGGGATTTAATTCCTATAGAAAAGAGCTCTTTTTTTTTCTTTTTAAATACAGGAAAATGCTGAATGCTCCTACTTGATTTCTGTCACCTGTTCTAGTACAACACCACCACAGGGCACACCCAGGATTCAACTTAATATGCAGTTTCTTCATTTTCTCAAGCTACTTTTCTCAAGTTCGTTAAATGATTCTGTGTCTGTAAACCTGCTGGCAACTGGATGCTCCACCTTCCTGCACTTCCTGCCCCAGTGAGTTTAAATGCTATTTTACACTCTCAATTGAACATTAAAAGGGCAATGATACACACTAGGAATTTCATGCAGCTGTATTAATGCTGACTACTGTAGCAGAGAACTGGCTTCCAAAGCAGCCCCAGAATTATCTTGTAAAGACATTATTACCAAAAAATTGAAATAAATCCTAATCTGGTAATTTCTTTTAAAAATGAGGAAGAAGGAGAAAAAATTGAGATTATTTTTCTTTTTAAGTCAACATCTGAGGCATTTCAAAATATTTTTATGCATAATTATAAAAGATTTTTTTAAAGGAAAGTCAAAAGAAAAGAAAAATGTGTTTTTGCAGTATTAACTGATTCCAGGAACTACAACTTACAAGAAAACATCACATATGATGGAGATGATGCAGACGAAACCTTGTGCCAGAAACAGAAAATTAATCCATTTAGTAATCTGTGTGTGTCATCAGGGCCAAATACTCATCTATAAAAAGCACCTCTTTGGTGCCTCATTGGCTCCAGAGCTCCAGCACCATCCTCACTGAATCTGGTGTCTTCTAAGATCACATCTCCAGCCTGCAGCCTGCCCTACTATTTATAGCTGTTCAGGGTTTCACAAATATTTATAGATGGGAAGTGCTTCACAGAAGTTCCTTGTCATTCCTACTTCAACATACACAAAAAGTTATTTGCCCTCAGAAAGCCAAGACATTATTATGCATATTAATATGCATATAATATACATCCTAGGAAGTATGAATTTAATGGATGATATATTTAAATATAAGTCGTGACCTTATAGTGATCTCACACAACTACTCATATAAATAACAAATGTTATTTATATCAATAGTTATTCAACAACAACAGTGTTGTGTTATTTCTGTGAATTCAGCAAAGATTACCACAGCTGGACTAATTCCTACCAACCCTGGTGGTGCTAAAAGAGCATCTTTGATAACAAAATGGAAAAAAAATTAAAGAGAGAGAGAAAAACCCAACTTGAAAATACACTGAGTTTCTCAGACCAAAGCTATTCTGAGCATTGTCTGCACCTTCAACATCTCTGATGCTGCTGGGTGAGGATGAGAAAAGTGAATACAAAGAGCTGCCATCAATCCCACCCTCCTAAAGCATGAGCCCAGCCAGGCACAGGAGCTGGAATGTGATGATGGCCAAAGGAAACCTGCCTTCCACACTCAGGCAGAATTGGAAGTGAGCAAATAAATTGCTTTTTTCCTCCCTCAGAACTCTCTTTCCCTCCTATTCCCATGCACAGCCCTGTGTGTGCATTTCCATGTTCCCTTGTAGGTCACCTGGGGCAGAAAGGAAGGATGGAGGGAAAAGCCACAGCCCTGGATTTGGGAGAGGGGGAGAATTCACAACCCAGCTTCCAGGTCATCACTGCCTTGATTACTCAACTCCCCACTAATCTGCTGCACAATGCAATTTGATTTCAATTTCCCTAGGAGCTGGAGGAAGGGAGACAGGAGAATGTACCCAGGTGATGAAGCCCTGCTTAGGTTAAAGTCTGCTGAAAGCTTTCTGCAGAAAAAAATGCACAGAAGGCACTGCAAAGGAATTAATGACTGGTCATGTTTCCCCAATGCTTTTTGCCTTATTAAATATTTTTGTTAACTAAATAAGC
>JAOTQP010000619.1:3020822-3082590 GCA_026413545.1 Cichladusa arquata
GGTTCTACAACGAACAGAAAGCAATTCCATTTCTTGGATAATTTTTCTTGATAAAAATTATAAATATTTTTTTACTGAAAATTAGTAATGCTACTTTATATATAGCTTAACATATTTTCCCCTCTCCTGGAGGTAAGACTTAAAGGCCTCTGGCACCACCATTGACCAAATAATGAAAGAATTTATTTGCCATGCAGCTTTAACAAAACAGCTCTGGAACATTTAATTAAAAATGCTGCAGGTCTTTCCAGCAAAGAGGAAGCCTGACAAAGAGTTATACTTTGCAGAACCCCTTTGCTTCACTGCATGTACATTTCAACATCAGACCATCAAATACTTCATCAGTTTATTTCCACTCTAATCCCTCATTTCCCTGGCAATATCTCATTGGAAGTTACTCTCTCTGCATATTTCACAAAGACCAGATCATTAGTTTCTTGTCCACCAGCCTGCTTAATTGCATCCCATAGTGCAACTCCATTAGTTTTAACAGAAATTCTGTGTCATTCTAGAGCCTGATTTTGGTATTTTGATCCCTGGTACAGAAAGTGCCACTCACACAGTATGGAGCTCCCAGAGATAAACCCATTTTGTGTAACTCAGAGTGCCAAGTGCAGCCCATGGGGTCAGAGCCCATCCTGACACTGGCCAGGATTTGTAACAGCTGATCTCTGAATCAGCCCAAAACGGCCCTTCCCCTAAGCTCCATCTGCTCTGATCAAACAGAATGTAAAGCATACAAGGGACTTCCACTCAAATATTTAGAGGGGTGTTTTTAATTATACAATTGAAAAATTTCAACTATTACACTGGGGAGATTTACATGAGCTTATTATGACTTTATAGACTTGATCTGGTTTAAATTATGAAAGCCTTTTATAACTTCCTACATAAGGATCCAGATTAGAATTTGTTTAATCAGCTCAAATGTATAACATTTGAATTAACCATTCTTACAGTGTGCTTTTCCTGGTAGAGATTTAAAGCACACCCACAAAACAGGTACACAGATTTCCCCAGCAGAGAAACAGTGAAGAAAATAAATGTGACTGGCAGACAATTACATACAGCACCAAGTATGACTTGGGCTCTATAGGCTTCTTTTTAAACAGTCACAATTCTTCAAAAAATATTTTTGAATGTGGTCTTCTAGATCCACTTGACACATATGTGTGTGTTTGTGTGTATATATATGTATATTCATCATGGTAACTCTGTTTCATCAAAACATCAGAATATTTTTGGTCAAATCTTTGCTTTATCAAAAGTCCAACCACTCATTAGTTCGACCAGATTTCCATTGGAAAGAATTTTTTTAAGAATTATCCCAGCTGTGAAGGTGTCTGATAACCAATATTCTGAAAGGCATTTGGGGAATCTTGGGCTGATTAACTCTGAGTGATGTGAGATGTGAAAGCTGCACTGTCAGTCAGAGCAGGGACTCAGGGCAGGTTTCTCAAAAGCCAATCTGTACCTCGGAATCCCTGATGAGGCACTGACACATTGAAGTTTCCATCTCAGTGGAAATGTAAGTTTTACAACCTTCATATTCCTACAAATGAAAAAAAAATTCTGTTTCGCTGTGTATGTCCATGCTGTAAAAAAGCAGGATGTATTGTATTTTCATTATTTTCGCCTGATTGAGACACAGTTTTTAATTCTCACTTTCTGATGGATCCAGCCAGCCACAACACCACTATGGAATTTATGAGGAGCCTTACTAGAGATAAAATGACTAAAAATAGCTGTCAGTATTCTACAGGAATCCCTGTGGAAATAGTTGAATAGTGGGCAATACTTTGAAAAACTGGAATGGTAAACTAGATTTCATTATGAGAAAAGAGACTGTATTCTCTGAGAAATTAGGCCTTTTTAAGAGATCTTACACAGATAACTCTAAAACTGAGAGTTAAATGGGTTTTACGTGTACTTGAAGACTCCTTGAGAATGTTAACTGGGATACCTGGATGGAGAAGCCCATCCTCTGAACTCCTGAGTGCAGATGCCTCACTGATGCCAGGAGGAGAAGCCTCACTGGGTTAGTTTTACAAAGAAAATGGAAATTCACTTCAGTGGATAATACAAGTCCTACTATGACAAAAGCAGCAGTCATCATTAAGCCTGATCAACTCACAAACAGCACAAGAACACAATTGCTGGAATATCAGAACTCAATTGCTCTGCAGTACTTTCGTGCCCAGCAGATCTCCACGTTAATTGTCAGTGCACGGTGTCAGAAATTTCCTATAAAACGCTGCCCACAGAGGCTCCAGCACTGCAGGGGCTGTGGAGGAAATCTCCCTTCTCTGGGGTCTGTCCGTGTCACACAGCCCCTAATTCACCCAGCGCTCGGGGCTGATGTGAAATGCTTTCTTCCAGCAGAATTCAAATGCACATGTAAGTGCTTTGTTGAACAAGGAGGGATTTAGGCATGTGCTTAAGTACTTCACTGAACTGGGACCAGGCTATTTATAGCAAGCTTTTTGTTCCGGTTTTATTGTTCAACACTTAAAGTCATCCTATGGCTTTTCCTTCTGTATAGCCTCCCCTCACACAGCAAACCTTTTAGGGCTGCAATCTTCTTCCAGAAGTCACAGGTTTAAAATCAGAATGGATGAATATTATAAGCTCCTCCAATTACATAATGTTTTTTCATCGCATTTGCACAGAAATTAAAAAATAATAATAATAAAAAAAAATGTTAGGCTGAATGGTAGGAAAGCCATGAAGCCAGAAGCTGTATGTAATAACAGGATGAAAAATCCCACCCCACCCCCAGCACTGAAGCACTCCCACAGGAACCAAACACTAATGTGTGCACCCAGAAGGGTTCATTCCAACTTCCCCAAGTGGCCTTTGCTGTGCAATCCTCCTCTCCACGGAGAAATTCAGGCAGAGTCATGTCTGAGGCACGATTTTATTGAACTTGAAAAGCCATCAGTGCTGAACAGCCCTCGCTGCTGCAGAGGCAGGCTGCTCACAGGCACTGAGTGGGGTTGTGAGGAGACAAAAATACTTCAAATGACTTCCAGTTCAACACCAGCACCTCTGAAAAATATATCTCTCTACTGCAGAGGCATCTGGACCTATCAGCTCATCTTTCAGTGTTAATGAACATGTTTTCATCAATCCTTGTTTTGATTAATTAATGTCTTTTCACAGATAATGGTATAACAAAAAACCCACATCTCTCCAGAAATCTCACTACATTCCATCTGCTTTTCTTAAAAGCACTGTTGTTGTTTTACAGATTTTCTGCTCCGTATAAAAACGCACTCGGGTCTTCTGTTCCATGTATTTGTGCCCAGACTGCCCAAAGACAGCGCTGCGCTCCCGGGATGCTCGGAAACCCGGCAGGACAAACGCGGCAGGTCCAGCAGGGATCCCGCAGCTACAGCAGCTGGGAGCGGCTGCAAGGGTTACAGGGAATGGAGGGGGTTACAGGGAATGGAAGGGGTTACAGGGAATGGAGGGGGTTACAGGGAATGGAGGGGGTTACAGGGAATGGAAGGGGTTACAGGGAATGGAGGGGGTTACAGGGAATGGAATGGGATTACAGGGAATGGAGGGGGTTACAGGGAATGGAGGGGGTTACAGGGAATGGAAGGGGGTTACAGGGAATGGAGGGGGTTACAGGGAAAGAGTGTGCTGGTGTTTGCTGGAATGGAGGGACAGAGGAGAGGCGGGCAGGGAAGGATGGAGAGGGAACGGTGCGAGCCTGCAGCGGCTGCGGCTGTGCCGGGAGGGGGTGCTGGGTGGGCAGGGATGAAGAGGAGGGGGTGCAGGGATGGCAGGTGGATGCAGGGATGGGAGGGGGATTCAAGGATGGAAGGGATGGAGAGGAGAGGGCTGCAGGGATGGCCAGGGGGATGCAGGGATGGGATGGAGGCTGCAGGGATGGACAAGGGGCTGCAGGAAGGGCAGAGGGATGCTGTAGGAAGAGCAGGGATTGAGAGGAGGAGGATGCAAGGACGGCAGGGGGCTGCAGGGATGGCAGAGCGCTGCAGGGAGGGCAGGGATTGCAGGATGGCAGGGATTGACAGGAGGGGGCTCCAGTGATGGCAGGGATGGGAGAAGGCTGCAAGGAGGGCAGGGGGCTTCAGGGATGAGAGAGGCTGCAGGGATGGCAGGGGTCTACAGGGATTGCAGGGCTGCAGGGATGGGAGGGGGATGCAGGGATGGGATGGTGATGCAGGGATGGGATGGGGATGCAGGGATGGGATGAGGATGCAGGGATGGGATGGGGATGCAGGGATGGCAGGGATGGGATGAGGATGCAGGGATGGGATGGGGATGCAGGGATGGGATAGGGATGCAGGGATGGCCAGGGGGCTGCAGGGCCATGGATGCAGAGCCCGTGCTGCACAGCAGGAACAGCCACTTCCCACTTCCCAAGGAAATCCACCACTGTCTGTGGAAATCTGCCACAGAGAAACTCGCTCTGCCTGATTCCCCCTGTGCTCAGGGGAACAGGATCCTATACATCCCTGTAAATACTGGCACGTGGACAGCATCAAAGGAGCTCCAGCATCCATTTCTCCTGTAATTCGTGACTTTCAGTTCTGACTGCCAAGATGCATTGAAAGGGGCAAAATCATCCCTCAAAAGCACATTATTTCATCAGAGTGCCCAATAACCCAAAGCCACTAAAATCACAGAGAGAAGCTTTTCACCATTTTCAGGAGGTACTGAATTGGACTGCAATAACCTTCAGCTGAATTATTAATGGTAACTTGTAAGCCATTATCATGGACAGATCTCTATTAGTCGCCAATTTACAGTGTTATTTTCAAAAACATCCAACTTAGGGATGCACAAATCCCATTGACAAGCCAACAGGACTTAAAATTCCATTTGGCTTCCATTCCTCCCCTTTTTAAAAATCCTGCCCTTAATACATTAAACCCTCCTACTGGACTATCTACAACTTATTTGACAATCAGGCCACAAATGTTGCTTGACAACAAGACAACCCTTGGTGCTGTCTACAAATTCTCTCCCTAGAGCTGGATGAAATTTTAACTACAAGGCATTCCGTTCTAGGCAGATTCTTCTACTTGAAATGCAAAGGTTCTCAGAAAGGTGTCCTCAAGAAGAACAGCAAAAAACCTGATATTTTCATGTACAGAAGCGATTTGGTTGTGTATATGTGGAACATATCACACTTCACTTCTACATAAGTAAATGGCTTTAATGCTCTTATTGAATAACAGAGCTTTGCACTTACAGCATTTTCTATCCAAAATTCCCAGCAACTTTACAAGTAGTGATTAATTAACCCTTGAAAGAGGCAGGTTATGTGCTTAATTATAAATCAAAGCAACAGCCCACAAGGACAAGCACTGTGTATGAAGGCACAAAATGTCCCCTAACAAAGCAGGTAACAACACACAATTTGTTCTCCCAGCCCATGCCACTTCCCTCACATACCTGCAATTTTTTTAGTCTTTCCTTGAGGAGGAAACACAGGACATCATCAAGCTGGAGCTGTGCTAACAGGATAAAGGTATGAGCATGGAAGCATTACTAAACTGCAGCTGTATTTTGTTCTGATTAATGGGAAGGCATTGGTTGGGATCTTAAGGGCAGCAATGCATTTCAAGTAAGCATTATCACGAGTCAAGAGAACTCACCAGTAACACTTTGAAGGGAAGATGTGAAGGAAGCACAAAAAAGAAGTGGAATTCAGGGCAGCAACTTCAGCAAACTCAGCCAAGTGATTTGTAACATCTCTTAAAGAGAGGAGCAAGGAATTCAGGAAAGCTGACAATTACCAATGAAGAGTGTATAAAATAATGCAAGAGATTATCTCAGTGCAGGGGGAATATAGGAAACACTGGAAGAAACTGCTACACCCAGAATCTTCAAAGGCTTTGACTATGAGAAGAGATTGAACTAAAGGTGAAACAAGAACATTTAACAAAGAACAAGAATTAGAATGGCACAAATGGCTCAGTTCTGATCCAGATGAGCCAACACACAAAAGGATCAACAACTAATGAGGGACATAAAAAGGCAATAGGAAAAGGATCTATAAATACAACAGAAGTAAGTGGGAGAAAAGATAAGCAGAGGTTCTAGTATTTAATGGGAAAGGAGAGAAAATAACAGATGGCAAAGAGAAAGCTGAAGCATTCAGTACTTCCTTCATATTCTTTTATGTCTCCATCTAAAGGATAATGAAAAGCAAAAATGTTTCTAAAGTGATTTTCACGGAGAAGACAGGACTAGAGGCCTGAAGAAAAGAAAGAACAGGCTAAAAAGTATCAAAAGCAGCCAGACACACTCAGTCTGCTAGAGAATGATGAAGTTCACCGCAGAGTCCTTAAGGAATTACCTAAAGCCATCCCCAAACATTAGCTATTATATTCAATAATGTACAAAGGGAGGGTAGAGCTCCCAAAGGACAGTGGAGAGGCAAAAGCAGTGCACAGCTTCAAAAGGAGAAGCAAGGCTAAACTGAAGAAACTGCAAACCCAACCAACCCCATTTTACACCACAGAGGACACTGACACAAGGTAAATCCCCACAGAAGCACCTCAAGGATTAAGTGCCTGAAAATAATCAGAATGGCAAAGCAATGAAATTTCCTTTTTGATGTGGAAGCTGGGAAAGGAAACTACTACAGAAGGGAACTCCAGTAAGAGCAGTTTGGACTGGCTACAGTGAGGCTTCCTGTAACTGGCCACAGTGACATTTTCATGGGGTGGGAGGACTGATACCAAATTGCAGTTTAGTGGGTGCAGTTTCTTCTAAAAAAAAATCAAAAACCAAAGAACCACACAAGTTAAAAGTGGTTTCTAAAACTCACTGTCAGTGGAATGCATCTCACAACTCTCTATACACGAAAATGCCAGGAGAGAAAAATGTTTGTGAAGTAAACAGGTAGGGTTCATGTCACCTCCAGCCCACAAGCAAACAAGATCAAAATTCACACTAAAAGCATTGAAGAACTTGTTGAAAAGTGAAGTGCAATAAGCAGAACAAGTGCAAATCCAGACATCAAGAAAAACTCTAAACACAGATCAGCTGAGTTCTGTTGGAAGGGATCTAAAAGCCACTGTTGACTACAAGTAAAAAATAGTATAATGGTATTTTTTAAAAGGCATATTTCATGCCAGGATGTCTAACAGGACTGCCACTCAGACAATAACCTTTCAATTTTTCTCCACTGTCCAGAAACTTGCAGAACATGAGTGGAAAAGAAAAATCACAAGAAAATTCACAGTAAATGCAACTCTGTCTTGTCATCCTATTTAGCTGGGGAGCAATAAATGTCAGCAGTGCCAGGGGGAAATATGAGGGGAGCCCTGTTGGGTCACACAAAAAGCAGTGTAACAGTGTCTCTTTGGAGGGAGCACACCCATGAACACCAACCTTCACAGCCCATAATGGCATTTCTGTGCTCCTACTGCTCCCAAATTCTTAGCACTTGACACAGAACCACCAGGGCTACTGTATATAACACATTAGTTTTTCAGGGTATTTAACCTTTCAAGAAGAATCATTCTACATCTTCCAGATTGATTCTTGTGGCATTTTCAAGCTCAGCTAAAAAATGAGCCTCATTTTTGTCAGGGCTTTTGGACACTTTCTGTAATTAAGAGAAACCCAATGATGTGGAAGAGTCTCTTCCAGGTAAAATTTTGACATTTTGTATTCATGTAATTACCTTCTACTGTTTATAGGCCAAAATTCATGCCAGCCTTCTATTTTTATTTCACATAAACTGATTTAAAGCTTGTAAAATACTTCACACATTAGAAAAAGGCAGGTGAACATGCAGACTTTGTAGACTAAAGCATTGCATCAACCCTGCATTTGAACCTAAGGTCACAAGTTCAGTGCAGCAAAGCAGTTGTAAATACACCAAATAATGCCACCAATTAGTTTTAAATAATGACATTTCTTCTCAAAACTTCCATTTTGCTTTTCCTGTAGCTGTAGGCCAGCACCTAAAAATGCACATATCCATTTTCTCAGGTGGCAAAGAATGTAAGTCTTAATTCTTCTGGAGTAATTACTTTAAGCTTCAGCAATTGCAAAGAAATCTGATGATAGCAAAGAATATTTTTCTGCTTGATTATAGTAAATCTCCTCATTCACACTTCTGCTTAAAAATATTCTGAAATGCCTATTGGAATACTTTCTAGGAACCCATCAACCTATTGGAAGTTTTCAGTATGGGTTACAGAGGACATACCCTGAAAACAAAATTCCTATTATTTCAATCTTCTTAAACATTATTAACCTCTTTAAATAATAACAACAGTACAAAAAGGTTTAAATATCAAGAAATTACCTGGATCACAAAAAATGGAATGCTCATCATCTAAAATATGGCCCTGTTTGTCTGCTGTGGTGAATGCAATCACACCTTCCAGGCTGGCAGATTTCCCATCAGAATAACTTCCCCCAACGAAGAATAGCTATTCAATAAGCAGGACAGAATACACAGGATCAGCAAATACTTTCAAGGTGACTTCTGATATCCAGAGGCTTGGAATCTCCTGCTCATAATGAGATAACAAAAGGAATGTGCTGGGCATTAGGCTCACTGATAAACCACCAAGAGAAATCCTGCTCACCAGAAAACTCCTGAGTCCTAAAGCATTTCATGGAGAGGTGCATCTGGAGTGGACAGCAGCTGCAATATCTTTGAGCAATCTTCATCCCTGATGGATGATTTTAGAATATATATATTTTTTTCCTAAGTTCAATACAAGTTATTTGAGCCTCGTTAATAAATAAATCAGGCTAAAGGCAATTCCCCAAATGCTGTAGAATTAATGATTTATCAATCTTAGAAATAGAAGTGCTGGACAGAGACAGCTGCATTATTCTGGCTTCACAACACACAAAATGTTTTCAAAACTTGAAATGTGCATCCAAGGTCACTCTGCTGTGGAGTGTGAGAGGGAAATGTGACTCAGCCTTGCAGCTCCAGATCCCATCCCTTCAACAATTAATATCAATCCTGGCTGGATGTGCAAGCCCTGGTGGCAGTTTCTGTGTTTGCACATAATGTTCACATCATCCCACTGCTCTGTGCAGGCAGGAGGACCTGGGAGCACCAGTGAAATTCGGCAGGTCTGGTTCTGAAAAACTGCTGTGACTTCCTAAAGGCATTCCACACAGGGAATAAACTCCCTGTGCAGACAGAGGTTCCTGCATTATGGCAGCTGGACAGCCCAGCACACAACCCCTCTGCTGCTGCTCTCTCACAGAGCTCCAGCCCTTGCCCCTCAGCACTGCCTTCCCAAGCCTCTGGCACCCCAAACGTGGCAACCTGGGGAAGCTGAGCAGTTCTTGGCGTGTGAATAGGAATAGGAGTGATGGAGAGACTGCAAAACCTGCCAGCAGTGCAAGCCTTTGGATCAGAGGAGAGAAAGGCTGGAAGCAGATAAATAAGCATCCACATGAGAATTGCTCTTGGGGCTCTGAGGGCACTGACCTGAGCAGGCTCTTCAGAAATGCCTTTTCTGCACAATTAAAGGTGTGCAACGAGCCCTCCAGAACTCACTTTCTACTGCACTAATTAAAGATGCAGCAACCTCTGCCTCCTAGAAATATGTAAAGCTTTTTTGGTTTACATTCCAGTGTGTGGAGGGCGCCCTGCAGCACACCAGTTTTTGCATTTAGATGTTACAAAATATTCAAGATTTCTGAGCGTAACTTTCAAAATAGGTGAAAACACGGCTTTTTACATGATGACCCTTAGATACAAGCCCCTGCTGATGGAAATGGGATCATCAGCAACATGGCATTACACATCCCTTAGGAAATGCTGCGTTAGATCATACAGATGTGAAAAAAATTGGTCACACCCATAAAATGGAAGTCTGAAATATTTCACTACTAAATAACTCCAGTTAGGAAGATGGAACTTTTTTTCAAAGTAGGCTCTGGCAATAAATAGGCTGTTCTGATTTAACTGATAATTCTATAGCATGAATATACTGAGACCAACTGGATCTCAGCCACTGTGACACTCATTGCTGTCACCTCTGTCATCCTATTACATGCAAATATTTCTTGTCCATTCTTGTTTTCCTTTCTCAAATATTTTATATTTTTCTTTTCAGATAATTAAAATTATTTATCCTTTTGCATTTGCCACTTCTATTCATAAAATAATCTGCAATTCTATTTATCTTACTTTTTATAGATTTTTTCTTTCAAAGGATAACTTAAGTTCCACTCTGAACTTTACAAATTGCAACCATTCACTGCACAGTGTACATTAAATGTAAAGCTGTTTGAAAACAGAATTCTTATGTCTGACACACACATTCCAAGGATAAGCTTCACCAGAAGTTTGAACTTTGTTCAGATGTTTGTTTTAAAAGATTTCAGCAGTCACACAACTTTGTTTAAATGTAAACATTCGCTCTGTTCCCAATTATCTCCTCTGCTATCATCTCCCATCAGCCTGCACTAAAACAATCACTTATCTCTTGTACAATTACTCTGCTTTTTCCTCATGGTCAATGCAGATGACTTTTCCCCAACTGCAGTCCTGAACCTATTCTTAAGCTACAATGGAAGTTTTAGAGTGTTTTGAGTATCAGAATTTCCTTTTTAACCTCACTTGCTACATTTAAAACTGCCTACAATAATCAAAGTATGCAGGTTTGGTTGATGCAGATAAACTCCAGGCACTTAGAGGATTATCAATATTCAGACAAGCAATCCAGCTTTCCAGTCACATCACTGAGGTTTCTGTGATAAATGACCTGAGGTGCTTTATTCTTGGCTAACCAAGGATAAAGAACCAAACAAATGCACTTGTTTGACTCAGCAGCTCCAAAAAGGCAGAAACTCTGTCAGAGGTGCCCTGTGGTGCCTGGTACGTGACATGGGACACGCTGGAGACTCTGAAACAGTGCCAAAGGCCAGGAGAGGAGCCCTGAGGCACTTCCAGCAGCACCAAACACCTTTTTGGGGAAACCAAACCAAACCAAACCCCCTGGCTACAATAGTGCTCCATTCAGCCTCTTCCCTGCACTCCTCCAAAGCAAATCCATCGAGGTGACAGCATCACAGGACACCATATAAACATCCCTGCTGTCTCCCTATGGTCAAAAACAATAAAAATGGACTTAGCATAATCAGGAAATAGACAATTGAATAGTTAAAAGATATGGTTGGGATAGAGAGACATGCCAGACATTTGGATCAATACCACATTCAACAGCCTGGATAATCAAGAGGTTGTGGTCCTGGATTTACAGCAGGGCAGCAAAGGACAGTGCTGGTAATGATATTAAACAGGAATTCAAGGTAACAGAATACTCTACATTCATTCCATTAAGTGTTAAAGTGACTATGTTAATATTGACACTAAACTGAACATTTAATCCATATTTTTTTCCTTTAGGAGGAGCTTGCAGCAATGTTCACTTTGAAAATGGAGCTTAGCATCAGATCATGAAGTCACTGCAGAGAATACTGAGCTGGTTCCTTAGCAAGACACCAGAGACAAACCACTTGTGCACAGAAAAGTCATGAAAATGCTGAATCCTGTTAGAGTCAGGACATGAAAATCGTTCCCGTGTAGGTGAGGGGACAGGATCAGAAACAAAGTGCTGCTGAGAACACGACAGTGTGCGTGCAGAGC
The DNA here is from genome assembly GCA_026413545.1 of Cichladusa arquata. Lineage (NCBI taxonomy): Eukaryota > Metazoa > Chordata > Aves > Passeriformes > Muscicapidae > Cichladusa > Cichladusa arquata. The sequence continues at coordinate 3,032,443 of JAOTQP010000619.1, forward strand.
CACTCCAAGAACTGCTTACGTAACTCGGGGCTCGCAGTATCCACCAGCCACACTCAGGATTCCTTAAAAGAATCCCTTTCACTGTTGCGAGTTGAGTTACAGCACAATCAGCTTGCACACTGTCTAAAAACCTACATTTTAGCTTATTTTGGGAGCAGTTAAGTCCTACTCTACACCATTGCTTTCAGCTTGCCTATCTACCCAGCACCTTATCTTGGTACCCATGCTTCTCAAATAGCACTTTACTACAGAACACGCTTTAATTAAAAAGAAAGTTTAAAAAGTATTAGCACAGAGTCAAGTTGGTGTACGTGATAAAACTGCACAATAAGATCGGGGGGGAAAAAACCATAAGCAAAAAGAATCAGCAAGAAATACGCAGAAAGTAAACTTTTGGACAGTTTAATTCAGCAAAGGAGAGGTTTTCTCCACCTACAATACAGGAAAACATACAGAATGGAAGAGTGCCCTTCCCTATACGTTTCTAGTACAGTCTCCAAATCGAGATTTTGGGAGAAGAGCCCATTATGTTCCGCGGCGGTAGGAAAGCACATCTCGGGGACATCCGTGCCAAGGTGGTGGCGAGCGGGGCTGCAGCCTCAGCCGGCATCCAGGGGCTGCGCGACCCGGGCTAACCCACCCGGGCTGGGAGCGCTCGGAACGCTGCGCTGAGAACTGCGAGGCTTTGGAAACTACCGCTCGGAAAGCGTTTAAATCCCCCGGTGGAAAAGAAGAATTAAAACAACGAAGCGGCAGCGCGGGCGCAGCAGAGCCGAGCGGCACCGGGGACGCGGCGGGGACGCGGCGGGGACACGGAGCTCCCGGCAGGATTCTGCTCCATCAGCCGGCGAGCCAGCAGGGCTGCGGGCAGCAGCCTCGCTTCCATCTCCCAAATCCATATTCCAGAGGAGGGGCACCTGCCGGAGCCCGGGGCCGGTGCCTGGGGCTCAGCCGGGGCAGAGCGCGGCCCCCGCCCCGAGAGCCCCCGCAGCGCGCTCAGAGCCAGCCCGCATCCCGCCGAGCGCATCCCGCCCGCATCCCGCCGCCCGCATCCCGCCGTCCCCGGCTGGGCAGCGCCCCCGCCCCGCCATCCCCTCAAGGGCACCGCGGGGTCGCCGCTGCCGCTCCTACCTGAGCCGAGCGAGCGCAGCCGCCGCTGTCCCGCTGTCCCCCGGCCGGGGCTCGGGGCTCGGGCCGCGCTCGGCGCCTCCTCCTGCGCCGGGGCCGCTGCGCTGCGAGGCGGCGGCTCCGTCAGAGCCGGCGGGGAAGCCCTGGGGGGGCGGGCAGCGCCTCTCCCCACCCCGCGAGGTGCCGGAGCCGAGCCCAGCCGAGCCTCCCCCGGCGGGGCTGGGGCTCCCCTCAGCGGGGAGAGGCTGCGCCGCGCCCCGCGCCCTCCGCACGGCTCTCTCTGGCTCCCTCGGGCTCCCTCCAGCTCCCTCGGGTTCCCTCCGGGCTCCCTCCGGGCTCCCTCCGGCTCCCCCCAGGTGCGCGGACCCTCCGCAGGTGAGCGCGGCTCTGGGGCTCAGCCCCGTCTGTTCAGCACCGAACGCTTCACACCACCACCTTTCTTTAGCCCCCTTTTTTTTTTCTGCTTTTCTTTTTTTTTTTTTTTTTTTTCCCCTGCCAGAATTCTACAAAAATCTCCTGATGCGGATTCTGAGAGATGGAGAGTCCCGCCCTGGGACACAGCACAAAAAACGGAATTGTGATGTGCAGGTGATGTGCATTACACAGACTGAGCAACAGCAGTCCAGATTTAGAACATCAGTAATAAAACCCCACCCCGTGACTTAGATTTGAAGATAGTACTTTTGTACTGAAGAGGATGGCATCTTCGAAATGTTGCCAGAGTGGTAAATGCCGGGTGTTTAACCAACACTTTCTGGTTTTACACATAGGCTTAAGTTAGATTTCGTAACAGTTCTCTTGTGCCACATAATCTTTTCACCCAGAGAGTTAAAACCAGTTACCAAATGTCTCCAAAGCCAAACGGAGACAGAGAGGATTCTGAAGAGCAGAAAAGTATATTTGGTAGTTGGGGTGGGGGTTTGTGTGATGTAAAGGATGCACACACATCACACAACACCTGGACACTGCTACAGAGAACAACACCAGCATTTTACTTGGAAAACTGGAAGTGTTCCACTACTTTTTATTGGTGAATAGCAGCAGTGCCCAGCTCTGGTTGTTTGATAGATGATACACTGTTAATTATATTCTGATTACTATCTTGGCTTCTTCCTTAACACCATTTAAATTCCAGTTTTAACCTTATCTCAGCAAGGACTAAAGGAAAAAGTAGGACAGCCAACATGAAAGTACAAATCCCTCCACATCTTTTAAAACTGTTTCTAACTTACTGAAATCCAGGAGAAGATGTCACAGTGTATTTGTAGAGCTTTCAGACAAGCTTGTTAACAAAACCCAGACTTGTAGGTCTCACCAAATTCAGTTACCAGCTTTGAAAGAAAAACAGAAACCTGAAAGTATTCTGCAAATATCTAGATTGGTTTTCTCATTTGATCTTAAACCACATGCTTACTGTCAAGTGAGAGTGAACAAGGGTGCTCTCCCCTGCCACCTTTCCCTGGGTCGTGAGGAAGATCAAACCAACTGAGAAAAACTAATCAAGAATAGCAGCACTTTTTGTTTTGACAATGCTTAGAAAGACGGCAGAGAAAGCCTGAATGAAAAGTTTACAAAAATAATCACGCAAACATTAGGTAAATGCAGTGCTATTTTCAGCTTGTGCTTATTAATCATTTAAGGCAGATGATTGGAGTGCCATTTGAAAAGCATTAGATGTGCATCCTCACTAGCTGCCTGCAAATGCACTTCACTGGTAATTCTGTGCTGCACCAAAGCATTACATCCTCCAGACTTTTGTTTTCACAAAAATCTTGAATTCCACACACAGCTACACCTGTTAAATACCACATGAAGAGCTCAGGGTTTCAATCTCACGCAGAAGGACAGTGTCAATCTTGTGATTCCTCACATCAGAACATCCTCAGTGGGTCAGCTGCTGCAGCTGGAATTAACAACATCAGAGCAGCACAAACAAATTATTTCTTTCCTTGCTTGCTCTCCATCTTCAGATGTTTACCCCCTACAACTGATTTTGTCACTTATGGTGAAATAGCAGAAGTGTCTGGCTGTTCATCACTGGTGACAAGCAATGGATGACAGAGCAGATTTCTTCATTTTAAGATCTGCCTATGAAAATCTCTCCCCATGCAGACAGTGAAGTAGAGTTTTGTACATTTCTGCCAACTTTAGAAGCTGTCCCCATGTTTTTGTAGAGTACATGACAGGGGTTCAACATTCTTTTCTGTTACTACAGCATTTCTAGGAACTCAACCTCTCGCATACAGGTTTTAAAGATACTTAAAGTGTGATATTAACAGTAACAACATCAACTAATGACTAAATGTAACACTTCTGATTCTATTTTAGAGATTAGGACCATTTCTGTTATGTTTTTCCCTGAATTCATTGCACCTCCTCTCACCTAAGGTGATGTTTAGAGATTCCTTTTAATTCTTCCTCCTTTTCCTGCTTAAGGGGGGAATATATGCATGGTGGGGGTCATCTGCTTTACTAAAAGGATGTAAAGGAGCAGAGATCATGTCATCACTACACTGTGGCACTATGCTTGCCTCAAGTTTGAATAACCTAATAGTGACTTATCCTTCTCATATTTTAGCTTCACATAATTTTCACAACCTGGAGCTTAATTTCCACACTAACAAAACAGGAGAGGATTTTCAAGGAAATTTCAGAAAGGAAGTGATAATGGATGCCAGTTCAGCGACTCGTATTTTGGCTGTAGTACATTAGAATGGAGCAGCTGAAATTTGTATTTCAGCCTCCTTTAGGAAATTTCTAAAAATAGATGTGTGTGTGAAAGGACACAACTATGATGTCTTGATATCACAAACAAACATCCACCACCCATCCTTACGCACTTAGAGTTTATCTTTGAGCCGCTCTTGGTGCCAAGTGACCACACTGAGAATGAAAGTGAGAAACTTAATCTGCCAAAAACGCAGCAGTTTGTGGATCAGGAGAGCAAAATGCAATCCTAAAAGCTGTCCTGGTGCTTCAGGCACAGAGGTGGCACCAGGGGTGGTTACCCAGTGTGGAACACAAGCAGCAGGGAGGATATTTGGGGTGCCCATCCTGGACTCCCAGACACTGAGTCCGACCCTTTTCTACCAAACTGGGACATTTCAGCACCAGAATGGTCAGCCCCAGCTGAAGTTTCTATTGAGGAAAAACTCCCATGGTATCAAATGCCACCAAACTGTGGCACAAGTCCAGCATCTGATAGAGCAGAAAATGTATCCCTGTGAATCGCCAGCGAGATCTCCTGCAGTAATTTCACACCCTCACACCAGCCTGCCAGTGAAAAGCCAACCAGCCCGAAATACCTGCTGGTTTTAAGAGCAAAAGTAGTGCCAGACAAAGGCTGAGGCAGTAAAACACCCTGTGATACTGCCATGATGTCTTATAGCAACCAGCATGAAGAAATCGATTTTTGCATTTAATATTTCAACATTGTATGCACTACAGGAGAAGGTAACAAAGACCTGCCCTCTGCTTTGTTTTGAAAAAATGCAGGTTGACCAGAGGATTCTTAGGTATACTGGGATATTCTGGAACCATCATTTTGCTGTTCTAATTCAGTATCAAAGCAGAAGTAGTAAAGTGCAAAGGGCACATTTTGACCTTGCTGTGGCCCAGCTTCAGCCACACAAAAAGTAGAGAGAATTCCACCTCCACCTGTTCAGCAACTCTACAGCTCAGGCACAAAGTTCCCATGCTGTTGGTACTGCTGAGCCTGAATAAAAGTTACCAATTGATTTCTCCATCAATTCTAACAAATACCAAAACAAATCTGGTGCTCCTCCAGCAGAAAGAATTCTCAAACTGTAATTTGTTAAACATGACATAAAGTTGATGGTCTTGCAACCAAAAGCACTTTGTCAGGAAGAGCATGAAAGGCCATTTTCTCTCACATTTGGAACTCAGTGGAGTTGTTTTGGTTTTTTTTAATTTTTAAATTAAATTTAAATTATCCTGTCAGGCAACCTGAAGCCATCACAACAAAAAAGAAGAATATGGTGAATAGAGACAATATAATATTACAATTATATATTTTCTGAAAGGGTCACAAGTCAGTTTTGACGGGTACATAATCTGACTTGGTTTGTCATAATCTGTTAATTATATGTATATAAAAGTGGGCAGAATAACTTTTTTGACCCTTGAACTCCTTAGCAGTCACACAGTTCTTTTATATACACAGGGTAAATTGTGCCAAAGAGCTTTTTGCAACATCCAAACCTTTCTGCAACACACCAAGACAATCCTCTTAATTTATGCAGCAAGACTGCTTTAAAAAAAAACAAATTTTATTCACCACCCATCCCATAGATTATTGTGAGAAATAAGCTGGCAAAAGTTAAAGCTTTAGTAAGGATGACATTGCTTTGAGAACTTAGATACATTATTTATTTATTTATTAACAAGGAAGTACATGAGGGGAAATGCTCAAGTGGACCCAGTGTTGGATAAAAAACTCTGAGAACCAAAAGATGGTGAATTACCAAATGTTCAGTCACATCACTGTTATTTTACAGTTAAGGAAAAACAACTTCAAGTTGTATAATAAACACTAATAATCTCAAACATGGTCCCCTCCTTTTGATTTTTCAACTATTCTCTTTACTTTCTTTTCCAAGAAAAATCTTGATAGATTGAAAAAGGCACCAGTTTACAAAATTAGTGCAAGTACCAAAGATCCTGAATGTGGCAGAGCATTAAATCTTTGGACATGGGATGTAGGGCATTTCAGAAATAAGAGTAAAATTCAATTTAAAAAAAAAAAAGAACAGTGAGAACAAAGCAGCAGCTAAAGGTCAGTACTAGAAAACCAGCTGAGTATTGGCAAATTTGTCTCAACATTCCTATAAATTTAAAAGTCAGTCCTTGCTTTCTACAACAGCTTCCCAAGGGGAAGCAGCATAATTGATTTAAATACTAGTTGTCATCAGTGGTTACAGCAGAAATTCCCAGAAAAAAAACTACACAAAAATACCTAAAAGAAAATATTTACCAATAACATAGAATTCATGTTGCAAATAAAGTGAATTTAGCAAGGCAAGCTGAGCCTAGCCGTGGTCCCAGTGGTCATTTTATAAATCCCAGATTTAACTAGCTGCTGTTTGGGTAAGAATAATTCACTTGCTTTGAGAATAACAATATTTTACAGCATCTTCTTTGGACTGAAGGCTGTAAATTACAATCCTGCTCTTTTTTTTTAAAGCCCACTTACCTTTCATACTTCAAGTCTTAATTAACACCAGCACCAGGGCAAGGCAAATCTGCCAACATGAATTTTAAGTGATTGCTTTAAGCCACAGATGCCAGGAAAAACAATCAGGAAGCCCTTGGATGCACTCAGGAGACCCATGTCACTGCAGAAGGAAGTTAGCAATGCTGTTAGGCTGCTCTGCAATTTATCAACAGTGAAATCTGCTTTTTCACTTTTCCAGCTTCTGGCCAGAACTGCTGCGAATGAACCCAGAGTTTCTTTCTCACTGCATTCTCTAAATAATCACCTTGGAGCTCCTCACAAGCACTGCCAGTGAGCCCTGGGGTGAGATGAGCACTGGCATTGCTGTCAGACTCGGGTACCTCCCAGCAAAACCCTCCCCAGTTAATCCCACAATTACCCAGCACTCCCAAATTAATCCCAGAGTTACCCCAGTCCTGATGGGCTGGGCTGTCCTGGGGCTGATGAGGTTTAACTTGTGTTAAACTGCACCAGAGTGGCCTTCAGCTCTGAAGAGTGGGGTTTACATGTATTTCTATTATTTATATTTATATTTATATTTATATTCACACTCACAGACATAAAACTATGAAAAGAGAAATAAGCACACCCAGATGGCAATTCCAGATCTCCTCAGACACCTTCAGGATCCCCACTTCTACCTCTCCATTATCTGGAGAGGGAATTTAAGGTGCCTACTCACCTAAATTATGCACTTAAGGATTAATTAAGAGTTAACCTCTGATATTGTTTTATAATTAAATCCATATATCTGTCTAATGATCCTGGGCATATATTATAGTGATGAGTGCAAGCAGCAGAAAGGCAAAAATGTGCATGTGGATTACATTAGAGATGGATGAATTACAAACCTTTTCTTATTTTTCATTCAACCTTCTGTATCCTTAGAGCATTTCAGCAACATGTTGCTTTATATTGATCTAGAACTTTTGGACAAAAATCTACTCCCAGTTTAAAACTACTTGCTTTTTCTTCCTCAGCCAATAAATTCTGATTTTCTTTTTTTCTATAAATACTAAAATTGTCACTTAAAACTTTAAGCCTGAACTTTGTCAACAACAATATATGACAAAGTGCATCCAAACCACAGTTTTTCTTTCAGTGTCACTTTCTACACAACTTTTAATTAACCATGGATAAACATCAGGATGAATTTTATTTTAAAATGCTCTTCTGGAGAGTTCTGAGTTTCTGCAGACTTATTGATCTCAAAAATGCTCCCTTATCTCTAGTGTTCCCTAGTAAAAGTTGGATCAAAATTACCTTGGGAATAGTGTTTGACACAGAATGCCAATGCATTGTACAAAAACATTCCCCCAGCCCTTGAAGTTTTAAGATTTAATTACCTCTTAGAGATGGTTTAAACATTTTGTTACATGTAAGTGAAATCCCAAGACAAACTAAAGTTCTTGGGAGAAGTGTTATTCCCTTACAATGGGATTTGAATGGTTTAGGCTTCTCTGCAAATGGTCCTGTCCTGCTGGGCTGGTCTTGCAGCAAAAATAAACAATTTTTGATTGAATAGAAGAATTTAAAAAAATAAAATAAAAATCTAATGTCCCATCTTTCCTGAATGAGGGAACCCCAAGGGCTCCTACACAGAGGCAGCTGTCCTAGATATGCCTGGAAAGCCTGGATCTCAGCAGCAGCTCTGAACTGGGACATCTGGGAAACAAAGGCTGCAACAACACTTGGAAAGCTCGTGCTGGGTGGGCTGCCAGTCCTTCCATCAGCACTTGCCAGAACAGCTCTGGGATGACTGCTCAGACTAAAAAGTCCCTGGGTCTTTCAGAAATCATCCCCTTCGCAGTTCCATAATTTGTATTTTGCCTGGAATGACCAGGTTGGGATAAGCACCACCACTTCCTCCCCAGTGGCTCTGGTTCCTCCAGACCTTTTCCTTCCTTTCTCAGTGAGTTTTTTGCAGAGTGAGATCCCAAAGATGGACTGTGCTGTTCCCAGCAGAAGGAGGCAGCCAGGCCTTGGTCCTGGAAATTAAGTTATCTCTGTTTCCTCTTTCAGTTCTCTCCTGTCTCTGGTTTATTTCTTGGTTAAACCAGTGCTCACAATTAGTTTTGTCTGCCTTTAGTCTCCAACAGTTGGCAAAATTGAAAATACACATTTGAGTCAGCATTAGGGGAGCTTCACTTAAGGAAAATCCAGGAATTTCTGCACTAAGGCAAATGTTCCAGGTTTAGATGAGGCAGCAAATCAACCCACAGAGTGCAGAGCAGCACCTGCCCAGAGGTTACAACCACCCTGTAACCTGCCTATAAGCACAGAGGACAGGCTTAAGGGCATATTCAGTTATTTGAGATCAAAGAAAGCAAATCCAGGTATGAAGACACAATATTTTTTAAAAGGTTCTTTTATTATACAAGAGTAAACCCACAGCAGAAAACAGCCACCTTCCACAGCCCAGAAAAAAACAAAAACAAAAACAAAACAAAAATCAAAACAAAACAAGCAAAAATAATAATAATAAAAAAATTAAAACAAAAAAACAAACAAGCAAACAAAACAAACCAGGAAATCATCTATTCCTTACAACTTCTCATAGACTACATGCACGTTACTTACTTTTAATGGGATGCACAGACATATATTAATCAGAGATTCTCTACTAAAGCAGTAATTATTCCTGTTCTAGGGGGAAGTGGGGGTAGATGTATTTAGTACAGATTAATATTCCTTTATTTATGTAACTTACTGGGATCTGTGAGTTGGCAGGGCTAGTGGTTTCTCAGTGCTAGGCATACATGACAAAGCTTCACCAGTCTCTCATCTTTCACCCCCCCTCTCCTTTCATTTATCATATGGTTACATAAAAACAGCAGGGAAATGAATTATGCATGTTTTTTAGCACACTGAAAAGTTAATGAAAAGTTAAATACAACTTAGGTGTGTGATTGCACAAAGCACTTATGTGACCTTGCTAAGCTTGAACAGGCACTCTAAGATTAGCCTGGCATGTATTCCAAGTGCATGAAAAATACAAAATTGGTTCTTAAAACACTAGTACAGACTGTTTCATGCCTAAATCCTGATTATGTGCAGTGTATTTATAGGAAATGACTCAACTTTAAAGTGTGCAGAGACAAGTAAACTCTGCTTCCTCATGGCAAAGTGGTGCTCGTGTATTCAGACGCTCCTCGCCAAGCTGCATCCTTCAATAAATCCTGTTCTGCACAGGGAGGAACAAAGGCTCTGCAAAGGTTTCCAGATACCAGTTTTTGCCATAATGATTGTGAAATATTTCAGGATTTTCTAGCTGAGCAAATGGGAGGGAGGGGACAGAAGGAGGTGAAAAAGGTAAAGGCAAACCTTCCCCAGCTCACTTTGCCTTTCCATCATTTGTTACATGTCATTTTAATGTTAGGCCTTACAAGCTACAGGGCAAAGCAAAAAAGTAAGTGCATAGAGACAGAACAAACTTCCATCCTTCCAGCAGCACAGAAAGAGAATGTTTTATTCCATGCTTTATTCCCTGCCTTTTGTAGCAATGGAAAATGTGGCAGTGCAAGATCTGACAAACTATGAACCAACACTCCATGCTCACAAGGAACACCATGGTAAGAGTTGCTTCTGTTTATCCATCTGTGAAAGAGGCAATAGTTTAAGGAATTGAAAAAAAATATATTCCCCTTTAGCAATACCAAAAAAATACTGTATTTGTGATATTAAAAAGTTACTTCAGTAATTGAGCTCCACTGAGAACTCCTGGACAATGTTTCACCCTCAGCTGACAGAAGCAGATCAGGTTTAAGTTTTTCTTATGAATTCATGGAAACAGTGAGAGGATGAAGAATGTTAGATTATTGTCTCCCAAAATGGTAAATACAGGTAAGCTGTGGGAAGTGATTTTTAATACTGGGATTCTTATATTGGGAAAAACAGACTATGGAAGAGAAAACCATACATGACACTCAGACAAGTACACATGTACCAGTAACCACAGCTCTCAAGTCCTTCACCTTTAACCACTAATTTAAAAATACTTTTAATTTGTGCAACTATTCATTCTCCTTGACTTAATGTCTCCTCACCTGCAGAGTCTTTTTGTTTGTATACATTACTGTGTTGTGCTGCATTATTACAGAGCTCCTGATTTCCAAAGGATAAACTCCTGGTTAAGTTATGTAGGTCTGACCAACAGTTATAAAAATGTACTCCCCCAAATGCACCTCTTTGTATCACACTCTCTATTTTTGCCATGTCTGAATTAATAAAACACATTGCAGCTTTTCCATGGTTTTACTGCTGGGGAATAACACATTTTTTCAAAGTGATTATTCCATGCAAGAAAAGGCTTTAAACTGGCAATACTTTAGGCATGTTATTACAAAGGTGTATAAAACCTGTTAGATATTATTGCCCCATGTAAATTACTTTGGCCTCTTGCAACTCTTAATACCTTAAAAAGCAGTAGCTTAAAGAGACAAGCTTGCAATAAAGACTCCTTGTACTCTGTATTTGGTGCCCTTATCTTCCCTTCCTCTTTATTATATACATGTAAATCTTTCACTTTTCCACCACTTCATTCCTTTTCCCTTCCCTCTCCTATTGTGATGCAAATTATTTAAGAATTAACCTGCTGCCACTGATTCCTGGGTCAGTTTCTCTGTTGCTGTTTTGACATCATCTAATAGAGATTAATTTGGAAACAGGCTCTGAATGGCAGCTCTGAGAGGATCCAGCAGCCAGAGCCTGCACTCTGCTCCTGAGCTAAGGAAAAACAGGACAAGTCTCACAGGCTTAGAGCTCCTGTGTTCACTTCTAAAAATGCAAACCTACCAAAAATCAGCATATTTCTTTGCTTTAAAAGATTGGTTTGGATTTTCCCCCCTCAATGTAATTAATGAGTTTATCAACTTTTCTCTGGACATCACAAAAGAAATCTGAAAGCAGGAATTGCCTTGGGACAGACCAAGAGCCTGGTCTTCAAGGAGACACTTTAATGTTTAATAATATAAATACACATTATTGTCAGCTGCAGAATGCCTTCCTGGCAAACAGCAAAGAAAAGTAAGTACCAGCCTTAAGAAGTTCCAGGTGTGTCACTGATGGTGGGGAGAAAAACAAAAAGATGTTAAGGCTTTAACTCTGGCAGCAGTGACAATGTTTGTGCCTCTGTGCCAGCACACACGAGTCCTGCTTGGCAAATGCAGCTGTGAGTGAGAATCCCTGGAGTCCACACACAAGAAATTGGAATGGAAAGGCAGGGATGAAACTCCACCATGCCAGAACCAGCTCAAAGAACAACATTGCCACGTGCAGCCAGCCCAGAGAAACAGAGCAGGGAAGGAACACTTTGGGATCCTCAGGGCTGGGCTGTGCAACCTCGAGTCAGCACATCTACCAAATTTACCCACTACAGGCCTGTGCACCCACCAAGAGAGCAGCTGAAAACAGTTTCACACAGTAATCCAAGTCAAACTAAATATTTGACAATTTTGTGCAGCCCTGTTTGGCTGAGACTGCTCTTGCTCTTCCCAGGGAGCGTTTGTGTCTTGTACTCGATGGTACTGACAGCAAAATGGGATTTGGACACACACCATTAGGTCTCTATTTGCAATATCTTTTTGTAGGTTTTTCCATTTTTAAAATGATGGATGTTACTTGTTCTTTGCTGTTTTCCTCGGGGGGAGGAAGGCATCTCTTTGGAATAAGTATAGCCTGAAATAGTCAGTGTTTTTTGCCTAATATACACAAGTGTTAAAAGCTGATGCCTTAGGATTTTAGCTTTTATATTTTTCATATATTTGTACCCCTGCAGTTCTTTAGTGTGTAACTCTGAACTCCACACCCAGTGTCAGCTGCTGCTTTCCCATTCTGCTCAGACACAGCAATTCCTCTCCAGCCTGGCAATCAAGGACACCTCACTGCCTCAGACCCCAGAGATGGAAACAAAAGTGAATTGGGGGGAGCAAACTTGGGGTAAATGACTTCATTACCTGGAGCTGTAATTGGGAGATTAACCAACAATATGCAAATGGACCAAACTTATCAAAGTGTGAAAACCTGTGACCTGGGTCCATTTCTGGGTGTAGCCCCTGGGGGCTTTGTCTGCCCCAAATGTACCTGAAGGGCCTTCAATAAATAGAACTGCTTTTATTGCCTAAATTCTGTCTGACCCCTGTTTGTGGGTGATCCCAAAAAGGCATCACCTCTGTGTCCCCTTCAGGGCTCAGGGGACAGCAAAATGCACATCCTCACAGTCTTACAGCCCAGAAAGTGACAGCTGGAGATGTTGACTCTGCAAACTATTTGAGGGAAATGATTAATGATTCAATTATGATTAAATTATTAAACAAAGAGCACAAAGCAAAATTAAACTTTTCCATTTATACAGCAGCAATCTTAATTTTGTCAGGATTGACCTCCAGCTTTAAAAGAATTTATTGTTTAATTTACAATAATAGGCCCCTAACCTATCCACCACTGTTAGTTTGTATCTTACATTTTGAAGCTGGATTTGCTCTATTTTTAATGCTTTCTTTTCTGCTTTAGGGTGGAATCTATGTGTTTAAGCTTTTTGACTACTACTCTGCCAGTGGAATGAGTCTCTTGTTCCTCGTATTCTTTGAGTGCATCTCGATATCCTGGTGCTATGGTAAGCAGCCTGTTTGTGTTTTTTCCCTGGCTTTACACACCCCAAGGATAATTCACCCTCTGATCTGTGCTTGAGTGTGCACGTGCTGGGGGTGGAACTGAAAGTGGTTTTGGTTTCTGTGGATATAATTCAAAGTTGGCTTGTGGAAGGTGCTGCTGCCTTTTAAACACCTTACCCAGAGGCCTGGGAGCTGTGAAGTGTTCCAGGAATATGCACAAGGTGATATTTCATCTCTTTTTCCTGTCCCCCTCCCTTAGAAAGCCTGGATCTTCAGAGGTGTTGGGTACATATTGCCTCAGGGCTCTTGGGATTTGTAATATTGCATTTTTACAGAAATTCTCTCACTCCAGGCTCCTTGGCCAGTTAGGGAATAATCACCTTGAAATATCCTGAAGCTTGGACTGGCATATTCTGCCTCTAAGGATTGATGGATCTGTGGGATATTGTCACAGAGTATTTTTGACCTCAGAGCTGTGTCAGCTCCTCTGAGGAGCTGCCCCCATCCTCACCTGGGCACTCCAGCTGCTCCAGAGCTGGAGAACTGGAGCCTTCCAGCTGGATTTTAGTGGGCCTGAGAGGATGGAACAGCACTTGACAGGGGAGAGGCACTGCTGGTGAACCCAGCAAATGGAAAAATACACCAAAATTATCCCAGAAATCACAGAATATTCTGAGCTGGGAGGCACCCAGGAGCTTAAGTGGATGGTACACACAGGGCTTGAACCACATCGTGGAATTATCAGCCCCAGGCTCTGGCCATGAAGAAATCAAAGCCATAAATATGTGACAGACCCAGCTGTTTGAGCAGCAGTAACAGGAGGGTCTCTCTGGTTTCAGATCCTGCATGGAGTGCACTGGAACAAAGCTGGTTCATGCTGGGATGGGTTAGGGGTTTTTATAATTGTAAAATAGCCCTAAATTTCTCATTCTAATATGATCTCGAGTTGAAATCAGTCCAGGGTGTTTCTTGCATCTGAACTTCCCATGTATAACTTCCTCATTTTTCGTGGGAAAAGTTTGCTGGTTTCTATTTAATTAATTATGATATGGAAGAGTGAGAACAGGTGATTTTTGGTGCTTTTGACTTGCACACTTTTTTTCCCAGCCAGACAGAGGAAAAGTTGTCCTGGGATCTTTGTAGAGCTTCCAAATATAACCATAATTTATGGCAATATCTCTCAGAAACCCTGAGCTTCCAGTCAGCTCCACTACCTGATATGTTTCTGTGCTGTTTCTTATTTCCATATCCAGGTGTTAATAGATTTTATGACAACATCCAAGAGATGGTGGGATACAGACCCTGCATCTGGTGGAAGCTCTGCTGGTCCTTCTTCACTCCTATCATTGTGGCAGTAAGGAACAAACTTTTATTCCCTGGTTGAAAGGATGTAAATTAATGGCCTGGGTGCTGCAGCCTTGTCATTTCCACCCCCACAGGTTCATATGAGTTCTGCCCTCACTCCTTTTTTAAGGATTTGTGCAATCCCATTGAAGGCAATAAGCAAAAAGCTTATTTGTCATTAGAGGAATCTTGTGCCCCAAAAACAGAAGCCAAGATTTTTTTTAGGCCTCTGGAAATGCTCAAGAGGTTGATTGACAGAGTTAGAGTTAGAAAACTGTAAGGAACAACTTTTGACCTTTTTAAATTTTTTTTCTATTCTAAAATAGAATTTAGCAATCTAAAATCTAAATTTTCCATGTACACAAAAATACCAACATTCTGTAAACTGAGTTCCTCCACAGGCACTTCTGGTGACAGAGCAGGGTTCTAAACTTGTGTTCTTCCCTTGTGGGATTCTGTGGTATATATTAATTATTTTAAAATGCATTGCTGTGGGTTTTCTGGCAAACCCTGCAAGGAATCTGCACTGGAAACCACAGGACAGCCTTTTCCTGATTCTAAACTTTACCCAGCTAATCCCATTCAGTACCTTGTGAAGTAATAAGCAAAGAAATGTAAATTTGCAGCACGTACACTGAACCCAGATGTAATGTAACAAACTAACCAAGCAGCCAGTATGACACATAAGCCAGCATTTAACCAGAGAAAAGCAAATGAGGAGCACTAAAGAGACACAGAAATGTGTTCACCTTGAGGGTTCCTCTAGTCATCCCTTCCCAGATCAAGCAGATTTCATTTTTGTAGAAACAAGCATTCAGAAAGGCATAAGAAATACATTTTATTTTAGTGGCACAGGAGGAAGATGCCCAGCATTGTAAAAGTGGCCAGATTTTCCAAGTCCTCAGCAGAATGTGCTGCCCAGCCCAGCTCAGAGCAGGGATAAAAATCTGCCTCTCATCCTGCTCTGGGAATCTGTCCTGCACAAGGGCTCAGAACGAGCCTCCCTCCCTCCTGGTTCACTTTTAGCAGCTTTTCCTGGCTGGTTTAGACATTTGAGACAGGCCAGGATGGGAGCTTTTCCTGGGAATAGCCTGTGGAATTCCATGTCTGCAGGGCATCACTGGAGAACATCCCAAAAACACTGCTTGGGTGCTGCTGCTCAGTGGCACCACGTACATGCCCACAGGTATTCCCAGGATCCCTGCTCTCCCCAGCTGCCCCCTTCCCTCTGGCTCTGTGCAGGTTAGCCAAGGAATTTCCCACAGAAATCCAGGGCACACCTGGATTAGCTGAGGTGCAGGTTTATATGTGAAAATAGAGTGTTAAAGTGGAACATTCACTTTTGGTGAAGCTTCCCCAAAACTCTTGAAGCCAGAGCACTGTGGGAATCTCAGCCAAACCCCTCCCTTCTGCTTTTGCAGGGAGTGTTCATCTTCAGTGCTGTGCAGATGACCCCTCTGACCATGGGGAGCTACGTGTTCCCAAAATGGGGCCAGGGGGTCGGCTGGTTCATGGCCCTGTCCTCTATGGTGCTGATACCTGGCTACATGGCATACATGTTCCTGACCCTGAAAGGCTCCCTAAAACAGGTAAGTCTGCCTGTCCCCACCCCCCTGGGACCTGTGCAATCAAAGGTTCTTTTCTGACATCTATTTCCCCCTCAGTCATTTTGCTTTGAGCTAAAAAAAAAAATCATGAAAGCGCCGACCAAAAGACAAGAGAGTGTCTGAGCCATCTGCTGCTGAGCACAATTCCCCACCTTCCACAGGGTCCTGGTCTCTGCTCTGGCAGCTGCACACACTTGGCATCCCAGCTCCTCACACCTAGAAAACAGGAGCAGTTTGCAAGACAGGGAAATTTGTCCTGATTAGTGTGAGGCATGTGGCCGTGGATCAGGGCAGGGGATGCTCTGGGGAGCTGGGATCAAAATCAGGGACTGATCCACACAGCTCTGGGTCTGCAGGAGTCTGCTCAGTGACCCTGTTCTGCATCTCCCTGATGGCCCCAAAGCTTCAGCTCCTGCCTTTTTTCTCCTTGCTCTCAGCCTCTCCCTGATCGCTCATCCCATTTTTTAAAAGGAGGTAACACTTCTCGTGGAATAGACTCTGGTTTTTTTCAGTCAGTTTTTATTTCAGTCAGTTTCTGTTTCAGTCAGTTCTGAGAGCCCCAGAGATGTTCTGCTAAAGCAGTGGGAAATATTTGCCACATTATTGCCCCACACACTGTTCAGGAACCACCTGCAATCACCACACCTCATTTTTTTAATTGGGGTGGATCCTCAGTTTTCCCTCTGCACCCCTCCTGTACATCACAGCCAGCTCTCCAGCCCAACTCTGTGATTGTGGGAACCAAAGACTGTCAAAAGGAATTTGTTAGAACTTCTGGAATATTCCAAAATCAGCTGACAGAGCCATCTTTGCAAAGGGCTGGATGATCTTAAGCAGAATTGACGAGTGATGTCTCATGAAATACTCGGATCTTGATCCCAATATTTGTCTTCAGCAAATTTTGAAGGACTCAGTGAGGCTTCAGAGAAGTCTGCAAAAAAAAAAAAATCTGGGGTTTTTTTTGTGGGTTTTTTTTGTTTGTTTGTTTCTCCTGCTTCCTATTCTTAGCTCTTACATTTTGAATAGATTTCCCTTGGTCTCGCGGAAACGTATAGGTGCAAAAGGAGAACTGTTGCCATAAAATACAGCAGGGTTGTATTTGGGAGACCATGGTAAAAGTTCCTCACCTCAGACTTATTGAGGATTGGGGTCTCATTTTTGAAAGCATTGACAAGTGATTATTAAGTGATTAGTAAGTGATGGGTAGAGCCTGCACCAGTGAGAGGCTCTGAGGAGCCAAACTGGGATTTCTTTTGAGATAAAAACATGCAAGTGGCTCACTGCTGGTCCCTAGGAAGATAGGCAGCTGTAAAGAATTGTCTTAAAATATTAAAAAAAAAAAAAAAAGAAAGAGTTTTTGGCTGCTTCACATTTATTGTTATGCTTTGAACAGCGCATCCAAGTGATGATTCAGCCCAGTGAAGACATCACCCACCCTGAGAATGGGCCAGACCAGGCCCAACAGAGCAACTCTGCCAACAAAGAAGCCTACATCTAAACTCCTCTCTCGTCCAAGAGCCGCTCCTCCTCCAGAAAAACAAAAAATATGGTTGAGTATGACCACAAATTCACGTCTGAGAATATAATTACCTACCTCTAGTGGCAAAAAAAAAAAAAAAAAATTAAATTAAATAAAAATACACATTAAAAAAAAAAAAAGAAGGAAAAAAAAAAAGGAAAAAAAGCAACAAGGTCATCTCCACTCCGAGGGAATCGCCGTGGGTTCGATCCAGCCGTCGCGAGCTCAGATGTTTGACAGTGTTCTTGTGTTCTCCAGCAATCCACAGACTGTTAATGTTTTTATCCTTTCACAATGATAGTTGCATACCTTGGAATTTGTAAATTGATGTGCCAGGACCTTTTTAATCTACCTTTTAGCACGACTATTTGAAGTTTTGTGCTGCTGATTTTTAGTAGTTGATCACTATTTCTTACCGCTGAATCCCAAGACTGTTATTTCTGACTTTGCAGGAGTAAAATTAAGTTTGGAGTTGTTTTGTACAAAAAAAGAACGGAGTATTTTGTAAACAAGCGATTTCCAGTGCAAAAGTCTGCCCTTAAAATTTGTTCCAGCTGAGGCCATTTGAAGGGGAAGAGACTCTTCCTTCAATTAACAGCAGGCACAGCCTTTATAAACATTCCTAGTGCAAAAATTGAGTTGTTTGTGGCAGAGCAGCCCAGGCCAAACACACTGGCCGTGCTCAGCCTTTCAGGGTGACTTTCAAACAAGGTCATACATTTCTTTAAAAATACTTATCTTCCTTCTTATAAAAAGAAGATATCTTTGTGAAGCAATGTTAGAGGCAGGAATACGACTTTTAACTTTTTTAGCAAAGTAATAGCCAAGACCTCTTAAAGATTCCCAGGAGTAAAACACAAAGTATTTGCCATTCAGGCTCAGACTCCCTGAGCTTTTATCATGCTGTTATCACTCTACAATTATTGCATTGCCACCAAAATAGAAGCCAAAACACCGGCTAAAAAAACGAAGCTTCTCCTTGCAAGCTCCAATTTAGGGCTCGATTGATCCTGCTACAGAACTTTCCCAGTTCCCAATCACAAGCCACACATGGCCAGCACTTTGAGAGCAGTGGGATTTCCATTTCCAGGGGCTGGGGGGCACGAGGAGAGCTCTTTGACCCCACAGATCCAGAGAGCCCAGCCAGCCCCTGGAAGTTTTCCTTGCGTGGGGAATGCAGCGGGAGCCCCACTTGGCATTTCTCGTTTGGCAGCTATAAGACAGGCATGGAGGGGTTTTTTTGTTTGTTTGTTTGTTTGTTTTTGTTTTTTGGGTTTTTTTTGGGAGGGTGATGTTTGATTGTAAATGACTGTGACAGAACTGTGCAATGAAAACATGCTTTTCAGCAAACTCTTTTTGTGCGCCGTACAATGTTAGATAGCACAATTTATGTAGAACTACTACGTGGAAAACAAAAAAACAAAAAAACATGTTACCTGTGAATGTTGGGTTTTTCGTTGTTCTCGTCTGAAGGTGACAAACATGTTCTTGCAATAAGGTATTATTCTCAGAATGTCAAGCACATTATGTAGAAATAATATATATATATAATACACGTGTATTTCAAACTACATCCTAAACTCTCAGAGTATGTTGGATAGGTTCTAAACTGTTTCATACCTAGGTCAAATGTAAAATACTACGAGATCTAAGCTCCATCCTAAACGGCCATAGCTGAGATGCAAACGTCCTGTAAGTCTTTGGGATTTAGAGGAACCCCCACATCCTACAGACATCACACATGATACATCATACTTGTGAATTTCATTAGACTAAGGATAAAAACTCCAACTTTCTCTTTATTGTTTAATGTAACCGAGTCCCATGTTGTTCTAAGAAAAATGCAGTATTTAATGTTTGATTGTAAACAATTATGACAGATGTTTGACAGACCTGCTCTTTAGCAAAAAGCTGTACAAACGTTATCACATAGCACAAACTAGTGTTGTAGAACTACTGTGTGTAAACTGTGAATAGCTGTATCTTTTTTGTAGTACTTGCCCTGAAAAAGAAAGATTATTGTATGATCATATATGCTTTTTGCAATAAGGAAATATCCAACACCAAGCAAATCTATCTCTATATAAAAATATATATGTAATATATACATATTCAAAAATATATACAGAGCCTGTTTAAAAGAGTACAGTATTATTTAGTAAATTGCAACCTGTTCTATGGACCAAATGTAAAATATTTATAAATTAAGATGCATTTTAAATGTCTATAAACGGTGTCATAATTAAAGCACGATTGTTATGTAAGTTTCCAAGAGTTTAGAGGAAAAAGAATAAAGGTTATATTATACATTAAATTCAGAATTTTTGCAGTCTTTCATTGGATAAACCAAATCTGTGCTACTTTCAAGCTCCAAATGTGCCATTTATATTAAAAATATCCTTTAAACACCAAAACGCTGTATCCCACTTGTGATGTGTATAATTAATCCACGCCATTCCTACGATGTAATTAGTCTGTGCATGCATTATACAGGGAGCTGAAGAGGTGACAGTTAATAGCCCTTCCTGGCACCCTGCTGCTTTCATTCTGCTGCGGGAAGATGGCAGAGCCAGCTCTGGGAGAAGGAAAAAAGTGGATTTTGGAATGGTTTGGGCGGTACTCAAGTGCACTTCTGCTGTTTTGGGGCGCGAGCTGCAGCACCTCCCTGATGTTGGAGCCATCCCAGTGCTGGACCCTCCATGGGCAGATGATCCATGGCTCCAAAGCCCTGTGCCCTGTCCCAGCTGCCCTGGAAGATGCGGAGAAGACGCGGAATCCCTGGGCTCGGGATTTAATTATCTGCAAAACTGGAGCAGGACTTCATGCTGGGAAAGGGCCCGAGCGACTGAGAGGACCTGATTAGAATGGAAAACGCTCCTGAGAGAAGCGTCTGGAGCCACAGAATTCAAGTGCCAAGTGCTGATCTTCAGGAGGGGAGGGCCCAGATTGTTCTGGAAAAGGGGAAGCAGCAATTTTGGGAGTACAGAGGGAAGTGGGAAAGGAAGAGGCTGAGTGCTGTCCCTGCTGGCTGGGGGTGGTGGGAGGGCAGCAGAAGCTGAGGAGCAGGAAGCTGCTTGGAGGATATTGCGTTAGTGCTCTGATATTTCCATGTTCTCCTGGAGGAATTTGCTCTTGCCGTGCTGCAGAAATCCCAACAGCAACTCAACAAGAAAAATGCAAATAAGGTCACTTCTCCCCTACAGGACTGCAGGATGCCCTGGGAGAAATCCATGTCCTTGCTCGTCAGGAGTATTAGTTCAGCTGCATGTGCTTTTATTCCAAAATAACACTGTGTTGCTTTTGGGGGTTTTTTGTTTGTTTTAAGCCTGATTATTTCTGTTTTGTTCTGCTCGGGCCACAATAGCGTTCCAATTAACTATTAGGAGTGCTCAGCCCTCACTGCTGGCTGGTTCTTGGGGGCTGGAAGCCAAAGTTGTGCCAAGGGTGATCCCATGGCCCAGGGCAGCAGCTCCTGCTGCCAACAAACACCCCTCCATGGGCACTGCCCAGCAGGCACAGCAAAAAGGGCTGCATAAAGCATTTGGACATCCACCTCTTGGTGCCTTTCCCTCCAGGATGGACTGGCTCCACTGCCAGGAAGAGGAGCCTGTGAGGTGTTGCCCAGCACGGACAGACACCCATGGACAGACATCAAATCCTGGCTGAAGGGATCAGCTGGGAGCTGCAGCAGCTGCCAGGAGCTGCCAGACCCTGGCTGGCTCTGCCAAAGCACCACAATTAGCCACTTTCACTGCTCAGGAAGGAGGGCACCAGCCTTTACATCCCTAAGGCTTTTTTCACTCTTCTTTCCAGCTTCTTGCCCTGCTCAGGGTGTTTAAAATAAACCCAGTAAAAATGAAGTGGGAGGAAGGGATTTACCCACATACAATTTTTTTTTCAGCATTCTAAATTACTTCCTCTCTTCTTCCTGTGAAGTTAAAAAAGTTAAAAAATAAATTTAAAAAATGAAAGCACAAATAGGGCAACATGAAACAAAATGTTTATCCCTCTACCAAACTTGGTATTTTTAAGAAGCTCATCCAAGTATTGCCACTTCTCATTCTGCCTTTACAGTTTGAGGCCAGTCAATAATTACATTACCCTTTCCTGCTGACAGTGGATGGAGAATGAGCAAATTTCCTGTTTTTCACAGAAAACCAGGTAACCTTTACAGTTGTATTGTTGTGGTTTGTCCTTCCTTCTGACCGCACACTACACAGGCACTTTTAATTCAGGATTTGTCATTATTTTTTTAATATGATTTTTTAACATTATTTTTTTAATGTATGGATTGGTGGGAGATTATTTCTGAGAGCCTGGAGTGACAGGACACAAGGAATGGCTTCACACTGATAGAGGGCAGGCTTAGGTGGGATTTTGGGAAGGAATTCCAGCCCTGGCACAGAGTGTTCAGAGAAGCTGTGGCTGCCCCTGGATCCCTGGAAATGTCCAAAGCCAGATTTGGGCTTGGAGCATCCTGGGGTAGTGGAAGGTGTCCCTGCCCATGGGAGGATCTTTAAGGTCCTTTCCAACCCAAACCATCCTGTGATTCCACGATTCCATGATTTTGCAACTTCATACCTGATCACTTTTCCCCCCAGGTTTGTGAATGGTCTCACATTCAATTCAGTGGCACATCCTGAGTGATTATTTTGGAATCTCAAGCAGGCTGAAGTAATCCTGTGAGTTATTTGTGAGTCATAAATACATGCTGGTGCTAAATGTGTCCAGCAGTGCCTAAGAGAAGAGCAGGACGGATCAGGCATTGTCACCAGGACAAAAATTAATGTGTTTTGCCAGCAATGGTGCTTTAATCAGGCTGCAAGATCTGCCTGCCATGCCTTTGGGGATCAGCAGCTGAGAGCTGGCCACAAACAAAGCAACAGAGGGCAGAAAATAGCCAAAATGTACATGTTCAACTGGAGTCTGGACTTTCCTTTGCACTTTACCAAACTGGAAACCCACTTAGTGCTGGAAGGGGAATAAAACTGAATGGAGAGTCGCTGCCTTATTCCCTCACATCATGCAGTTCCTGTTCCTTATAATTATTCTAGAGTAACCTGGGAACGTCTAAAAATGTTTAACATAAAAAAGAAGCCTTGGAGGCTCAGTTTAGTCTAGGAAAAGGTTTTCCAGGCCCCACTGGCACTATAATTTATGGCCACACCATGTGCAGACACAGAGCTGCTGTTACAACCCAGTGCTCCCAGTGGATGGAAAGTCACCAAAAATGAACTACAGCTCCTGCAGGGCAGTGATCTTGGTAAAATCCTAACCAGACCCCACAAACAACAGCTCCCCCACCCCTGGCTGTGCCTGAGGAGCTGCTGATTCCCAAAACCCAGGCTGATTCCCAAAACCCAGGCTGATTCCCAAAAATCACCTGCAGTTCCTGCTGCTGGGGCAGGTACCACAGGGCTCCTCCAAGGCTCCACAGGCAAAAATTCTGTCCCAGCACACTCCAGTGCTGGAGCAGGAAGGCACTGAACATCACCTGGTGGATATGAAGCTGTTTGGTCCTGCAGGAAGGGCACAGCTTCCCTGGGACGACTGAGGAGAGCTTTGATGAAGATGCCCCCGTGAGTAACACAATAAATCTCTCTCTGAATATAAGCCAGAGCGTCAGGTTGTGTTAGGGAATTATTTCTAGGTCATTTCAGTTCACTGCACTGCACTGCAAACACTTCACTGAATGAATGACCAAAATAATTAATCAAAACACTGGGGAGAAACACCAACTCACACTGCAGGCAACAGACTTTGCCTGGGAGTGACAGAGCTCAGCTCTTTTTAACCTGCTCTGCCCCAGCTGTGGCACAGCAGCAGCACATGACCTTTCCTGCTGATTTTCCCCAATTCAGCCTCACTCTGAGGGGCTGAGGGTGACCTTTCCCAGCCTGGTCCCTCCTGTTCTGAGCACCCTGTGTCGTGGCAGGACTTGCCTGTCAGGATCTGCTTCAAACCTACACGTTTAGACTTGGATGTGCATTAAAAACCATTCTGCCTCTCTCCTCCCGTGGTGCTGGGGGGAAATGAGTTCCAGCCCACTTCCCACTGCAGGCACTGAGCTCCCACAGCTGCTCCCAGCCACCCACCAGCCCTCCAGCCCAGCTGGGATAAGGAAAGCAAGCAGGGAACGAGCCAGAGAAGGGATATTTGTTCTTGCCCAACTCAACCATCACTGTTCTTTCTGTGGAGAAATTGTCCTGATGTCCAGCCTGGTAAAACCTGGGGCTGTTCCCTCTCCTCCTGGAACCCCCCTGGCTGTCCCCTCCTGTCAGGGAGCTGTGCAGAGCCAGAAATTCCCCCTGATCCCCCTTTTCTCCAGGCTGAGCCCCTTTCCAGCTCCCTCAGCCCCCGACAGGACAGCCTGTCATTACTTGCTCTCATTTACTTTGCTTTGTTTTATGCCACTGCTGTTGCGGTTTTGAGGGGAAAAAAATACATAGGTTTGGATGTCTGCAATTAAATAATAAAATGCCAGCTTATAAGCAATTTATGGCACAATAAAACAAGTCTGGAGAACATCAAGGAACCAACCCACTGCCCTTGTGCTGGTGGAGAAGGGGAATTTCGGCTCCATCACCCAAAGACATTCAAGTGTCAGCATGGAACATTGTGTGTGTCACTTTTAAGCTTCTCACTTTCACAGAAAACTTGCTCAAATATGCTCAGAAAAATTTTTTCCTTTGTTCTTTGTGTGCTCTGTGTTACTTACCATTCAATATTTAATGATCTGTTGTAGGTTTGGCTCATCTTTTTCCTTTGTAAGCCACACTCCTCTCCAGGGGTTTCTGTCACGCTTCTTTTGTGCTTCCACGTTCTGCTTTGATTTTTCTTTATCTCATGAACTTTGATTCTCCGAGATTATGAAACTGGGACTCCTGGATGAGGGGTTATTTTTATTTACTGCTGGCTTTTCAGGAACTGTTTCATTCCAAATTCTCCAAGATAAGTCACTGCAGTAGGAGTAGCCTCATTAGCAGCTTTCATTAGCACAAAAATGCAAAGAAGAGAGCAGCACCACCACACCGCTGTCCAAGTGTTCCCATTTTTCCCAATGAGCTTTCCCTGCTCCAACCTTTATATTGTCTCTTTTTTTAGCTTTTTACCATTCCTGCAAAGGCCACTTCTCCCTGTCCACAACTGTGCAGATTTCCCCTGGCAAGGTGGGCGTCAAAAATATCCATATTCCCATTCCCACTGGGTGATCCCAGCTGCCAGGATCTATCCCAGGGCACGTGTGCCGGCATCTCCTGGGGCCTGGATTCAGCCCAGGGAGGCAGGAGCAGGCCAGAGCCCATGGTACATTAACCAGGAAAGTTTGGGAGTGTAAAACTCACTGGGCTGTCAGAACGATGTTCCCGTGCCGCTCTGTGCAGCCCAGCTTTTTGTCAGGGCAAGTACAAATGCCACAACTGCCTAAGCCTTCAAAGCAGCCAGGGACATTCTTTTAGGGACTGATGGGACAGAGGGGAGGCAAAAGGGGAGGAAAATTCACCTCCCTTTCAGTCCCTGGTGAGTCCATGTGCTGGAGCTGGGCGGCCGCAGCCCGTGGCTCCTCTCCTCATCCCCTGGGACAGAGGGACAGCATTCCCCATTCCAGCTCACCTCATTCCCACCTCCTGGCCACACACTGCCCTCACAGTGCCCTGGCAACATCCTGATGGATTTTAAAGGCTGGCAAACTGCAGGTTGTGTGATTGCATCAGAGTTCTGTCAGTTGTTTTCTAGCTCCACCACCACTTGTAAGGTCGTTATCTGCTCAAGGATTCATTTCCTTGGCTTATTTCCTTATTCCCCTGGCTTATTTCCTTATTTCCTTGGGTTATTTCCTTATTTCCTTGGCTTATTTCCTTATATCCCACTGCCACTGGAGCAGCCCAGGGGTCTTGGCTAAGCCAAGCTCTCATTCCTTCAACACTGCCCAAACACAAAGCCCCAAGCAGGACTTGGTGTTTTTCCTTTGGAGGCAGGGCAAAAGGTTCCCTCACCAAGCTCTGTTTATCTGTGAATAACAAATCCAAATTCTGCAGTGGCCATGGCAGAGGGGACGTGCCAGTCTGGGTGGGCACAGGTCCAGGTGACATTCCCACCAAGTGCATCCTAATGGACAAGGAAAGAGAAGCCTCAACACAGAAGGTGCTCAGCATCTTTCAAAAAATGAACCCCACCAGGTCCAGCTTCCAGTTCTGTTTTTGGGATCTTCCCCGGAACTTTGAATCTTGTTGTTTGAGACAAGAAATCATCTTCACAGACATCCCTCCACTAAATCTTGTTAAATCCACACCTGTATGTGGCAAATACTCAGTTATTACTGCACACCTCCCACATTCAAGGGAATGTCCTGTCCAGGGACATCACTGGTGGCTGTGATGACTCAAACCAGCTCCTTTTTCCTTCCATCACTCTGAAGGGAGCATCAGGTTTTTCTGCAAAAGCAGCCATTTACCCACTCAAACTGCCCAGCAGACTTCAGCAAAAAGGCACTGATGCTTTAGGATTTTAGTTTTTATGTTTTCCATTTATTTGTACTCCTGCAGTTCTTTAGTGTGTAACTCTGAGCTCCACACCCAGTGTCAGCTGCTGCTTTCCCATTCTGCTCAGACACAACAATTCCTCTCCAGCCTGGCAACCAAGGACACCTCACTGCCCCAGACCCCACAGATGGAAACAAAAGTGAATTGGGGGGAGCAAACTTGGGGTAAATGACTTCATTACTGGAGCTGTAATTGGGAGATTCACCCCCAATATGCAAATGGACCAAATTTATAAAAGTATAAAAACCCATGATCCATCATCCATTTTAGGTGTAGCCCCTGGGGGGTTTTGTCTGCCCCAAATGTACCTGAAGGGCCTTCAGTAAATAGAACTGCTTTTATTGCCTTAATTCTGTCTGACCCCTGTTTTTAGGTAGCCCCAAAAGGCATCAGGGTGTCCTTGGGCAGTGCAGGAAGCTCTCAAGGCACATGGACCTGCTCCAGGTGAACATTGCCAAAATGTGCAGGGAAAGATGTGAGAGAGGGAGCCCAAGCTGAGCTTATCAGAGCTTGGAGAAAAGGCAAAATCATTGAGTGTAACACTCTGAAGGGGAAAGGGAAGTTTGTGATAAACTCTGCAGATGAAGGGTGGGTGATGATACATTGAGGGAAGAGAGGGGAAAAAAATCAAAGGAAAGTACTGAAATAAAACATTGGGAACTTGATGTAATGAGAAGTGCCCCAAGAGAAATCTGTACATAAACAATCTCGGACATTTGATTGAATTAAAGATGGACATTCTTCTGTGAGTAAATTTGACAGGAATGTTCTTTATGTCTGTCTGAATCTCTAATCAGTATTTGCTACCTGCAGAATACACTTGACTTGAATTTTTGAGGCTCAACTAAAAAATAAATCTGTGCCTGCATTTAAAATTCTGGTTGTGCTGCAGATGCTGAAGTTCTTCTGCAACACTTTGACTAATTCACCTTCCCTTCAGAATAACCTAAATTCTTTCTTACACATTGCTTTATTATTCCTCATCCTACAGCTGCATTAAGGATATGACTCACTAAATAATGAGCAGTTTCTCACATTTTAGTTATTTTCTAGCAGGTTAGATTTTAACTGTGTGTCCAAAGGACATGTCACAGGCAGGAAAGGTTTGCTTTGCACAGCCAGAGGCAGTGCAGACACTTGGATTCTCACACTCTGCTCCCCAGTAGCTCTAATTATTGCAGGCAGGACAAGCTCCTGGCTCCCTGGAACTGATGGGCTGCATCTGCCCAGATCAGAGCTTGAGAAAAGCCACATTGTGAGCCAGCAGAAATTTCTACAATCCATTAGGACTCTTCTACTGAACAAGACCCGAATATACTTCCCTCTATTTGTCCTGTGGGAAAAAATCTTTTTGGTATTTTGCAGTTCTATTTTTCTCCAGTGCTCTCTGTATGAGAAAAAAAAAATCATTTGCTCATGATTCATTTTTGTCTGAGAAGCTCTGCACATGTCACTATGTAAAAGAAAGCAGTCAGTGCCAAGCTGTGAAGTATCCTGCATTGCCAATGTGTTTTTATTATTTGGTTACTTGAGATACACAGGTTTTTTTAAATAAAAAATGCAATCTTTGCTTTGAAATCCAAGCCTAAGCTTGTCAGAAGGATCAGTCTGTTGTTATTAGGGAAGGAAATAGGGTTGAGTTTTTTAATAAAGCCCAGAAGGTCAACAGAAACACTTGACATTGATTCTTGCTCTGGAATGGAGGAGTCTTCAAGAAGTGAGATCTGAGCCAGCTTAATTGGCTTGGATTCTTTACAAATCTGGCCTAAAGTGGGTGAACTACTCAGTCAATAGAGTATTTTGGGAGGCTGTGCATTTTATTCTGAAAACATGAGTTTGAAGCGGTGACATTTCAATTCTCTTGGAAGACAGCAGAAAAATAGATCTGAGAATTAAACCTCCTACATGGCCAGAGACCAGCAACAGAAAGCACAAACGGGCTGCTCCAGCTTCTCCTGTGCTTCTGCCAAAGAACTGCAGAGTTCACCTTGAGAAATGCCTCCTGTGCTGCCCTGTAATTACTCAGAATTATGGCAATAACCTACACATTTTATAGGGATATTCTCTCTTTGGATATACACACACAGCAGGAACTGTGGTGAACTGGGTGGGTTCCACCTGGCCAAAGTTGGTCACCTGCCATGTGAAATGTGTTCCAGTCACTGCTCAAACACTAGCAGCTCCTTTTAATGACCCAGTTTATGTTCCAGCCCTTAAATTCACTAAAGGTGAGGATATCTTTTATTTAACTAACACAGAAATCTTTTTCTCCTCAGTAACATGTAATTAAGTCTGCCAAACAGATCCATAAAACTATTAGCTGCCTATTGAAATAAAAACCTTAAAGCACTTACCCTGTGAAAGTTGAAATAAGCACGGAGAAATGAGTTTAGCACTGACAGATCTCTAAAAACTGTTGTGCAAAATTCAAGAATATCAGAATTTAACTTAAAATTTGGGCATATGTTGGCTATATAAGAA
Organism: Cichladusa arquata; assembly: GCA_026413545.1. Classification (NCBI taxonomy): domain Eukaryota; kingdom Metazoa; phylum Chordata; class Aves; order Passeriformes; family Muscicapidae; genus Cichladusa; species Cichladusa arquata. Next base: position 3,060,906 of record JAOTQP010000619.1, read on the forward strand.
AAGAAGGGTTAACAGTAACATCCCATAGGGTGGGCTTAAAATGTATCCAAGGTTTCCAGCCCAGGTATGCACAGAATAATTAGGTCCCTGCTGTTAATGAAGGCAGATTCCCCTGAATGCTGTGGTGAGGGGCTAGCAGAGCTGTACCTCCTTTCCCAAAGGCTACAGGGGCACCTCAGACACACCCTAAACCCTGACATCATTAGAGCAGAGTGACCCTTCCAAGAACTGCTGCTATAAACCCATTTATCTCCACAGCAGCAGCCCTACATCATCAGACCAGACTGTTTCTAACAGGGCACTCAAACACAGCATTTTACTAACAAACAGTTGTTTTTCTCATTTACTATGATGACAAACAGCCAGTCCAGAATTCATCTGAATTTTCACTGTGTTTTAAGATGCTGCTAATTAGAACCTAAGGAAAGGACTAAAAATACCCAGAGATGCAGCTGACATCTCCCTGATTCAACATGAGAACCTTCTGTGCTAGCTGAGAGCAGTGACTAACACAACTGCTTCAGTGTGTGCTCTGCCACCAACACTGGCACTTACTTTTGCCTAAATAAGATGGATACCTTAGGTGAGAGGAGTTTTCCCCCCTGCTGAAAGCAAGTAACTATTGGGTTATTCAGGAATTCAGTGAACAGAGCAAACAGCCAAAATTTAATATATTCTGAAAGCAGTAGATTCAAGTTGCTGGGAAAAACAACTCCTGATCTGTATTCTAAGTCCATCAACTGTAAATGATATTTTAAGCAAAAGCTTTTTAGTGTTTCTGGTAAAAGTCTGTGGTTTTGCTCTGACAAAGCAGCAAATGAAAGAAGCAATAGTCCAAGGAGCAAACAAATAAATAAACCCCAGATAATGTCATTAACACTACCAGGTCAGAAACCATGGAACTTTTTGTAGTGTGTATCATAAAACCCTTCAATATTATTGTGGCTTCAGATTAATCTGAAATATTATCTCAAGACTTCTAAGGTTTTAGATTGATTAGAATGGGATGACACCACTTTCCCAATTTTTACTGACACACCAGAGAAGGGAATCAGTAGAACATCCCAAATTACTGATCAAAATTCAGGCACTCAAATATTTAGTTAGAATAAAGAGGTACATTAGAAAAAGAATTAATTACAAGTTACTGGGCAAAATTAATTAAAGCAAGGTCCCATTCCAGCAGAAGAAAGGTGCCTTATAGTCTTGTCAAAAATTTGCTTCTAAATCTATTATTCCATCTATTTATTATATATTAAATCTAATAAGATTAGATATAAAAGCAACAAACAGGAACAGGTAAATGTAAACTATTTGTAGGATATGAGTCTAAGCAATAGAGTCTATGTTTGTCTATTTAAAAACATTGTATTTAAGTAAATATGATTTATTTTACAGAAAATGTCAGAAAGTATTTTATGTGCATCTGAACACATCAAGGTGATTTGCATCTTCATCCTTAATAGCTGCCAAAATTCCAGATTCTCTGATGACAAGTTTCCTACTAACCCTAAACATGAGGGCAATAGAGCATCACACAAGTGGTGCTCAAATTTGAGTTTTCCAATTCAAAATTTGGACTAAAAAGTTCTGAGCTTGGAGCTCAGAAAAAAAATTAAAACCACTTCGAGCTCCTCTAATAATCTTTTATTTTGGTTTGAAATTAATTGCTTATCTGCAATTTGCTTTTTTTTTTTTTTAACTGGATGCATTAGGTAGTTCTCAGCCTTTGGAACACAGAATGTTTTGCAAAATAAATAAGAATTTAAGAACTAGAAGTAATCAAAACTGCTCTGAAATTCACCTTTATGTGCCTCCATCTCTGCAGTAGCTCAGTGCAATTTATACTGAATATGAGCTCTTCCATTTAGAGAAAATCCAATAATCATGAATTATTTTCCTCTGTTTTAGTACCAAAACAGAATGTATTTTGTGTTTCTAATAGATTTTGTGAATATACTTCTCCATGGCTGCATGCTTGCATTCAAACAGGTTAACCTGAAGAAGAGTGGGCAGTGATTTGTCTCCCTGGTTACACATAATGGATATCAGGCCAAATTTCAGATTTTTGTATTTCTCTCCCAAGAAATTCTTGCTCTCTCCTGCTCCTCTCCTACCTCGTCTGAGAGAATTCTAAATCTGTGAAACAATGCTCCTTTTACTGTTTCCTTGGGGAAGTTGGTAGGCCTGTAATAAATCATTTATCCTGAGATGCATTCATCTCTCTTCCTTTTTTAATTTCAGTTCAGCAGTGCTGAATCCCCCAGCCACCTACCTGAATTAAAATTATATCTCTCCATACTGTTTGATACTGTTTCCACCATGAAACATAAGGTTTTGTGAAACATCCTGATTTTAAAACATCCTGCCAGGTAATTTAATGCTTCCATCTAGAGCATCTCAAAGATTAGGGATGAATTCTCAAAGTTAAGATTCCTAGGGAATTCTCTTTTTTTTCCTGTAATAAAAAGGTTTATCCAGATTTAACTATCTACTATTAGTGTTACTTTGGGCATGACACAATTAAGATGAATTTTACAGATCTATACCATTAATTTCTTGCTGCAGCACCTTTGTGCAAGACTGCTCTCATCAGCTTTTCACAAATTCTTCAAAGAAACTCAGCAGGAATGTCCTATTTCCTTTTGGAATCTAAAGCAGACTCGAAACCCAGAGTATATTTTACAAAAACATGTGTACAAACAGAGACAGACAGCAAAGTGGTTTTTGAGAATCTCAGAATATCAACAAGGCTGAGAACATGTAATAACTTCCCCTCTGGCAACAACAAACCTTACACAGCTCTAAAACCCAAACTGCTTTATTGGCCGTGCTGGGATGGTCATGGTCTGCATGTAGAAGATACTGTTTCTATTCTAAACAGATTTAAAAGGCAAATGAATTCCAATAATTAATAGAAGTGTGAGACTTTTGAAAGATAGCAATAGTCTGATTGAATTTTGATAATTGATATGGGAGGTTTTTTCAGCACTGAAGTGTCACCTGCTTGCAGCTAATTAACCTGGACTGAGTGAATGAGCAAAGCCAGCCCTCTCAGGGGATTTGAGCTGCATTGCAGAGCAGCAGTTCTGCACTAAATCTTTTTTGTGGTGAATATTTTTATTTTGGTCTCCCTTGCACTTATGAAATCTTCAAGATGCTGTGTTTAGCAAATGTCTCCAAACTTCAGTGTGCTCATGATGGCATAAATGCAAAAGAAAATTACTGAATTTTAACATCTGTTGAAAAGGTTGCTCTTTCCTTTTATGCAGAGGTTCAAAACTGTTGCAAAAATCCCAGTGATGAGCTTATTTTGCCACAGCTTTGCAGGCTGCCTTGTTTGTGTGTCTTATAGGATATCTTCATGAATGACTAATTATGTTAATTCTCTATCAGGATTTTATAAGTCTAATTAACTATGAGATTGATGTAATTTGTAACACTTAGAGTCAGGCAGCTCCACCACCCCAAGCAAAAGTTAAATTATATTCTTACAGAAGTTTAACAAAAGTTAAACTGTATTCTTCTTATGTATTACCTATGGATCACTTAAGATACCCTTCAGCCTGCAAAGCTGTGGCAAAATAAGATCATCACTGGGATTTTTGCAACAGTTTTGAACCTCTAAATGTAAGAGCAACCTTTTCAACAGATGTTAAAATTCAATAATTTCTCTTTAGCATTTATGCAAAACTGAGGTTTGCAGATGTTTGCTAAACACACCATCTTGAAGATTTCTTAACTGCAAGGGAGCCCAAAATAAAAATATTCACCACAAAAAAGATTTAGTGTAGAACTGTTGCTCTGCAATGTAGTTCAAATCCCCTGGGATTCTCCTAAATGGGGAAAACAAAGCCTTATGGAATTAAATGCAGAATAGGAAAGTAAATAAAACCACAGCTCAGGTGAAGTGCACATGTGAACACAGGCATTTCAGACAGAACTACATAAGCACTTCAAGTAGCCTGGAAACAAGAAAAAAATGAAACATAAACCCTATAGGAATGATTAGCTACAGGAAAATGGCCTTTCAAATATTTTTCATTTCTACTATAGATAACAAAGTTCATGTGAAATGCAGATAAGCATGGTCATTTCTAAATTATTACAAAATGTCAAAAGATGCATATTCTCATTTTTCATGATCATGATGCATTATTGCCATGACATTATGAACTGCATTCAGTATTAAAAGCTCCAATTTTCACAGAATATGAATTCCATTGATTGCAGCTCCCACTATAATAATTTCAAATAAATCAGCTTAAGTAATGGAAGAGCAACTAGGATTCCACTGATAGTATAACACAAGTGAATATTTTCATAGATGAGGAATTAGAATGACAATTTTTCCTTTCATCTATGGAATAAAGCTGTTTAAACCAACACAGAGCCTCCAGTTGGACTAGAAGCTAGAAAGGATGAAGAACATAAATTAACACATTTTGAAGGACAAAAAAAATCCTCCTGATTAAGACCAACCTCTTTATGAAAATGAAAGGTTTTTTTAAATGACATTTTGAAGAAATGGTCATCAACTGTGTGTCAGCCTTTTCTAGATCAACACCTTCCCTGATCTTTATCCCATTTTGCAGCCCTGTTGTATTCTTGTCCTCCCTGTCTTGCTTCAGGGCATGAAGGGCCTTGCCCAGCCCAGCCAGGTAAAGAGAAGCAGCAGAACAAACTCCTTGTTTAGTGGCAGAACTGCAGAAATGATTGGAGGAGATAAACTCTTTGTGCTTTTGCACAGCCCACACAAGCATTAGCTTAAAATATCACTGTAATGTATTTTTCAGTGTCACTTGCTGTTTATTCTGCTTAATGATCCTTTTTATTCTTCCTTGTGTGTGCATAGAATTTCAATTCTGCTTTGGTAACTCATCATGGTGAGAATATGCAGTTTGGTGGCTTCAATCATTAGGCTAATAAATAATGTCCTGCATTGAAGCTGTATAACTGCCTTCCTTAGGATTTAAATATATTAACATATTAGTAATAACATAGGCAGTTAAATCCACTTCAGTTCAGACCCTTGAATTCAAGCTGTTGTCCAATAAAGTTCCTCCAACTCACAAATTGTACCAGTTCTCACTTTCATGAATTAGCATGCAATCAAATGTGGCTAAGCTGTAATCAACAGCTGATCAATTAAAATACACAGGAATACCACTGCAGAATCCATGGGGATCATGCAGCAACTCAAACTATCACACCCAAACTAACACCCTTGCCATGACTTCTCACCATCTATACACATTACAGGAACAAACAAGCATCATGGTTAATCACCCAACTGCGTTTAGAAATATTCACAAAATGGAAATTAAAAATAAAGGGTGGTAAGGAAGCATCCTGTCACAGTCAGTGCCCTTGAAAGCATTGCCACCACTGAAATGATTTCTTTCTGAAGTCACCTTCAGATAGTTTCATCACTGGCCTACAGAGCCATTGAGGAGCCACCATCTGGTGTAGCTCGGGGTTAATGCTGCTGAGAATGCAGCTGGAGTTCTGTTACCATTCCAGAGCCAGGGTTGTGAATAATTCAGGAGTACAGAGCTGAAATAGAAAGTATTGAACTGGGGATAACCTATGGCTTCTACTTGTTCCATCTAATAATGACACAAGGAAACACCCTCGTTTGTTGCTGTTTGATGTCTCCACAGAGAGGGAAAAAAACATAAAATCCAAAATAAGGTGCAATTTCTCTAAAAGCTAGGAGGTGGGATACTGGTTTGAAGCATTCAGGAAGAAGAGGGAGTGTTATTGATCACCTCTGCAAAACAGGAGCTCCCAGCTCCCACGGGATTTCAGCTGCTCCCATAGAGAGAGGTCAGTTTTCCTGAGCTCAGAAGTTGCTGGGGACAAAAAAAATCTCCCTGGCCCAGGATGGAGCACCACCTGCAAGGACACAGCACGATTTTCATCTCCCAGTGCTTTGCTGCATCCCACATGGGGATGTGTTGCTGTGTAAAAATATGTTCTCTCACACATTGCCAGTCTGTCACAGAAATCCCTTCCTGACTAGAACAAGCAAGGAGGCAGGACCAAGGCAAGAAGAAAACACAGTAATTTCAGTATTTAACCAACTTCTATGCTCATTTTTATTTCAATGATCTCGACTACTATTCTAGCAAAAATCCACTTTTTGGATACTAACTAATCCATTTTTGATACTAATTGCTCCTGCTAATAAACTCTCGGAAAGAGAAGGATGAGCCCGTGTGTGGTGATGGCTGAGCTGCTTTCAGCAACAGGTCTGGAAGAGACAACTGGAAATACCCAGCTACTTCTCTGTCCTTGCTGGAATATGATCCCTTGGACTGATGAGCCACTCATCAGTAAGTTTGTGGGGCAAAGGGGAAAGCTACACTATCAAAATGTAACACAGAGTGCAAATCCCCTAAGGCTCCCAAGGGGCTGCACGCCGCAGACCCCTCAAAGCTGAGCAAAAGGGTTGTGTGCCACCCCTCACCCCTGGGGCTTGTTTAAAACGAATATTTTCCAGTCCAGAGGAGGATCTCCAGGGGGTAATTCAGATCTGGTACAGAAACAGAGGACACCTGGTGGTGTTTAGTTGTCAGCATACAAAACCAGCAATCCAAGTCAGATGTGTGTGCAGCTGCACCAGCAACAATTAACAGAGCCCATGCTTTAAATAAATAAAAGATGGAGTGATGGAGAATTTCAAACAGTGTAATCACAGAAACACACAGAAATTTCAAACAAACAACACGAGTTGCTGATTCCAGATGCTGCCACTACTTTACGAAAATGAATTTTTTAACGGTTACAGGCAAGAAGCAGCAACTCTACACTCACTGGAGTCTGCCACCTCCACCAAACAGACACTTCTGTGGAAAAGTAGGACAGATTCTCTTCTACTGCAAGACAGAAGGGCACAAAGTTGTCAGTTTTGTTGGAGAAAGATCCATGGAGCAGAGGAAGAACCAATTGAGCAGAGTCTGGGGCAGCAAAACCACTGTGAGTGAGGTAGTCAGCACCTCCCGAAGTACAGCATTCCCAAACTGCAGAGAGGAGCCACACAGGAGAGCTGAGCCCAGCTCCAGACTGCCACCAACTCATGGACTGACAGACTGTGAGTATTCAGATTCCCATATCAGGCTAGTGAAACTATTATTTTAATTGAAGATGCTCTTATTAAGATAACTCTGTGAAGACCTAAACTGGAATTTTCTATCCTGCAATAGATACAGTGAGCTGCAAACACCTCTTGGAATTCAGACACTGAAAAGAGTCAATCTTTGTGAGACTCCTTCACTCTAAGGAGCTGGAGAGCACAGGGGTGGCAAGGCAGAAAAAAAAACTACACATGCATTTATGTGGGGGCTATTCAAAGTGTGCATTTTATTGCCAAAAAATGAAATAAAGGCTCAAGGTCACACTCCTGTCATGCTCTCTGTAGCAGGTATTAGAACTTACTTGGCTGGAAAGGAACGAATAAAAGCAAAAGACTATGCAACATGCAGAATGCAGTTCCCTTCCTTACACAACTTTAATGCATGGACTCAATCACAGCCAAGATTTTCAGTGCAAAAATTCTGTTTAAAAAAAACCCCAAACAAGTACTTTTCTCTTTTGAACCAGCACTGTCAACAGAAGAAGAGATCTCATCTCTCCTGCTTATACCAACACAAGCATGTGTGGTGAAGCACACCGGTGACCTGGTTAAAAGCAGACTGGTTTAAAAAGCCCCAACAACCCCAAACAGTTGGTTTTAACCCACATCAATTCCCCAATCTGTTCTGATCTGCAGCCACGCAAACACCTACACTGATACAAGCGGGGAGAAGAAAACTGCTCCCTTCATCAGCAGTGCTGGCTGAGACTGAAAATCAGACTGAAGGCCTTCTGGTGTTTGCAGGCTCTCTTACCAAAGTTAGCAAAGCAAAACTTCTACTGAAAAACAGATTAGAGGCCAAGTTCAGAATCAGCATGAGATGTAATACAGCTTTACATGAGCTTTCAGATGAGCTCTGAGTTTTACCCCAAATGACAGTTAGTCTTGACGCTGACTGTGCTGCTGGAAACAAAATCAATTTAAAAGTCAGCACTAGATGCAAGAAACAAACTTCAAGTTTAGCTTAAAATACATAAAACTCAGCTAAGGAAGAACAGCAAAGAACAAGTTGTAGGGAAGTTGAAAAACAGAGCCTTTAAGTTTTTTGAACAAAATCCACCTTGGAAGCCCCAAGGAGAGATTTGAGCTGGCAAGGTGGATGTGAAGAGGGACTATTCTGCAATATATGAGCAACCTCTTCCTCAGATTTTCACTAATATACAAATATCCGAGGAAAAAATGCCCCAGGTATCACATCCTCTCAAAGGTTTGCTTTGTAACCTTCATTTTTAATGTCAGTTAACAGTATAACTTCCTTCTGAAAGGTTATCTGCCTGTTAATTTTCAAAGAAACTTCCCCTTTTTTCATATTTATTAGAGTAAGTGTATCCTAGTTCATACCATCCATAACAACATATATAAAGGCCTTCAGCTTCTATTTTGATTTAATAAAATTAGACTTCTTTATAGCAGCAAAGAAGGTAAATAGAATTTAGAAAACAAACTTGACCAGTAAGTCAGTATAGATATTTGAAAGCTTTTGCATTAAGTTTTCTAAATAATGAAAAAAAGAACCAGCCAAGCAATACCAGTTATTTATATCACCAAAATGTTTCTTTGTGTACTTCCATAGATTGTTCTGTACTTAGATCATTCTCTCAAAAGTAGTGCAAAGTCTTTGGCTAACCTAAGCAGCAGGAAAAAAACTTAAAATGTTAGCTCAAGAAATCTGCTGTTCTTTGTATTGTGTGTCATGAAGTACTTAAATAATTATTAATTATGTTACTAGATATTGATGTAGCATTTAATATCAATGTGTTATTAATGCCTTTAATAACTAAAACACTTTTACTAAGGAAAGAATAAGGTCCATCAACTGACTTATGAGCAGTAAAATTAGTTCAGAGGCATTACTGGGCACTGAATCACAATCCTAGGGGAGAACCAAGTCTCCAAATCCCAGCCATAATTGGACCTTTGGGACCTTATTATTCAGAGTAATAAAAATTCAGTAGTTATAATGTGATTATTTCTAAAACAAACACATTCCTCTTAGCATGCTACAGTTTCTCCTCTGAAAGTGAATATTCAGAAGGGTCTCTGTGGCTGCATCATGTGGTTCAAAAAAGCTCAGAGAAGTAGAGCTCTGGTGCAGGTTTATGCTGGAACCTGCCTCACATCGTTAAAGTTTTACATTGTTTGCCAATACAAGATTGTTCTGCTTCAGGTGCTCTCTCCTAAAATTCCCAATGCCCATTTATCACAGGTTTATCTGTCTTCAGAATAATAACTGCATATATGGTGACTTAGCTGTGTATATGAAACTTTCTGGGGTGTAACAAAGCTACAGAATATTTCATATTTGTTTTCAGCAAATATTATGAACCCAGTGATGTTTAAAGATCTTACTGTGTTTGGAATTTAGTGAGAGCATAAATTTGTCTCCGACTGCCTGCCGTTCCTCAGACCTCAGGTTGGGAAATTTGAAAGCCATAAACCATAGGAAGATAAAATGTGATTTTTGGGTACTAGATGCAGGCAAGTGTAAAATCAAGAGGGAACAAGGCACGCTTCCCTTTCATGAGGCACATTTATACATTTAGAGCTCAGCCAGGTTTATTATGTAGGACTTGAGCATTCAAAGCAAGCCAGGCTCAGCACGAGGAGAGCGTGAGACAGCCCTGAGCACAACCAGGATGATTAAATGCTGTGGGTTTGTGTTTGTGTTCCCCGGGGGATGTGTGAAGAACTGAAACGCCGGCAACAAGTCCTGAGGAAAGCCTCGGAACAGGATAAAATATGAATTAAAAAAAAAATTAAAAATATAGAGGAGGAAAAACAGGCGAAGAAGGGGAGCAGAATTGTGAAGACCTAAAAAAATTAAGATGAAGCAGAAGTGGGGTGGAAGACTAAATGTTAGGCCCACATGCTGAACATCACCTCGCAGTGCTGGGTTTGATGGGACAGCACAGCTCGGGGGACACTGAGGGGACAGTGGGGGGACCCTGGGGGCAGTGCTGAGGGGACTCTGGGGGTACCCTGTAGGGACACTGAGGGAACACTCAGGGAAACCTGGAGGGAGCATGAGGGGACCGCGAGTGGAGTCCTAAGGGGGCATTGAGTGGAGCATGGAGGGATCCTGAGTGGGCACTGAGGGGATCCTGAGTGAAGCAGGGAGGGATCCTGAGTGGAGCATTGAGGGGATCCTGAATGGAGCACTGAGGGATCCTGAGTGGGCACTGAGGGATCCTGAGTGGAGCATGGAGGGATCCTGAGTGGGCACTGAGGGATCCTGAGTGGAGCATGGAGGGATCCTGAGTGGAGCATGGAGGGATCCTGAGTGGAACACTGAGGGATCCTGCGTGGAGCATGGAGGGATCCTGAGTGGAGCACTGAAGGATCCTGAGTGGGCACTGAGGGATCCTGAGTGGAGCACTGAGGGATCCTGAGTGGAGCACTGAGGGATCCTGAGTGGGCACTGAAGGATCCTGAGTGGGGCACCGAGAGCTCCCTGACCGGAGCACCGAGTTTCCCTGAGCGGGTCCCCGCCAGCCCCCGGCCCGCCCAGCCCGCCATGCCCCGGCCGGGCCGCAGGGGGCGCAGCGCGGCTCCGCCGCTCCGCTCGGCCTCTGCTGCCGCGGCCGTGGGCGGGAGCGCCGGGCCGAGCCGCGCCGGGCCAGGCCGAGCCGCGCCGCGCGGGCCCCCGCCGGGGCCATGGCGCTGCCCGTGCTGTCCAGCTCGGCCGTGAAGTTCCGCCGGGTGCTGGCGCAGTTCCCGCAGGAGCTCAGCCTGGCCTTCGCCTACGGCTCGGGGGTGTTCCGGCAGGCGGGGGCCTCGGCCGAGCGGGGCGAGGTGAGCGCTGGGCCCCGCGGCGTGTGCCGCGATCCCGAACCCCGGGGAACAGCGGGAGCGGTGTCCGGGGCTGCCCGGCTGCTCCCGGCTGTGGCGGTGTCTTTGTGGGGGCTCGGGGTCCCTTCCCGCCCAGTGTTACCGACTGCCTGTCAGATTATTTATCAGTGCTTTTAAGGAGAGCTATTGCAGCTTATCCGGCTGCTGTGCACCCTATGGGGGCAATTTAAAATATATTGCCGTAGTGAAATGGCAGTATGGGGGGCTTCCTCATCTTCTGAGAGCCAACAGCTTGGAAATAGGGTTTATTTGTATTTTTGGGGTTTTGTTGACGAAAGCAAAGGAATGTCCTAGAAGTGCAGTTCCTTGCTGCCAGCTCCCGGGTGGTGCCTCTGTCTGCCCACACTCTCCGTTCGTGGCCGAAAAGCGCTGTTCTTTAGCACTATAATCATTGGGCTGTGAATTAGGGGGTGAAGATCTCACACCTGCTCCCCTGTTTTGGAGGGTCGAAGTTTGGTCATGACCAGGACAGGGAGATTTTGGACTGTGATGTACATACAATTTCACTGGAGCCTTTAAACTGTATCTGATATTAATACTTGTGGTTTGGGTTTTATATTTATTTTTTTACTCATGAAAAATATTTTGCTGGAAGTTTGATGCCTTGTATATCTTAAATTATTATGATAATGTTGGTTCTTCTTTACTTTTAATCCCCTCCACCTCTCTTGTTACCCTCAGACAAATATGCTGGACTTTGTGTTTGTTGTTGATGATGCTGTGACCTGGCATATGTCGAACTTGTTAAAGAACAGGAGTCATTATTCCTTCCTTAAATTTTTTGGGCCCAAAAAGATAAGTACCATACAGAAATATGGAGCAGGAATTTACTACAACACCTTAGTGCCATGCCATGACAGGGTAAGTGCAAGTAGTCTGAGTGAATTAAGTCAAATATTTATGTCTGTGAAGTATTAAAATGATTAGCTTAAAGCAAATTTCAGGAAGCAAGTATTGCAGATTGTAATTGTAGGTTAATTTGTGGTATCTTCAATATTTATGTCTCAAACTGCTTCACTAACAGCATTTTAACTAAAAAGCAAACAGAGCAGCTGGTCTTGCACCTTAAAAGTGTGAGCAGTGTTTGGAACTTAGAGCTAAAGCATTTCAGGAATTGGATTTCTGTTCCTCACTGCTTTCTGTCTGCCAGTTTTGGTGGTGCTTAATTTCAGCAGCTGACCAAGGAAGAGCAAAGTGGACTGTTTGATATAAAAGGCAAGTTACAACAACAAGCTGGAATTGACATTTGTGTTGTTTAGTGTCTCATGTCCTGACCTGTGAGGCTTGGGTATAATTGATCATTCTAGTGAGTGGTTCTTGTCCAGCAAGTCTTGTCCATCTATGAGATTTTGGGGTTTAAACCCTGTTTGTTTGATGTAAAAAGGCATTTGGGATTTCACTTGAAGGACCAGTGGTGTTTGCCATCACATTGTGTTCTTGGCTCTTTATGCCCTGGTCTTATGTTCTAATGACTCAGTCACATCCCAGGCTGTGGTCCCTTGTTATCCAGAAATTCTGGAGCTGGCTGCCTTGCTGTGGTGATAATCTTTGGAAATTCAGGTAGTGCAGGTTGGTAACAATCTGTGGAAAGTCTCATGCTTTTTCCAATTACATAAAATAAGCTGCAAAATCACAATTTTTTTTCCTAACATCAAAGAGCAAAAGAAAAGCCTCCCTGATACACACCCCACCTCCCAATAACAGGATACAAAAATGTCTGGAGGTTTTAATTTAGGTCTCTGACAAACTATTGCTTGAGTTTTTTAATATCATAAAGGATAATACAGATTAATCCTGCTATTGTAATATATGGCTGCTGACTCTATTGCAGCTTTGATTCTAGAAAGGATGTTAGTTTCATGTTCCATTTTCTCCCTGCAGAAGTTTGAATGTGAACAGGAGATTTTTCTTTTTACCTCCTATTGTTAATTACATAAACGTAATTACAAAATTTTGTTAATTACAAAAACATAAAAATGTTTTCAGTTTTTTATTGGAAGTATGTGCCTTAGAATTAAGGACAGTTATGACAAGTAGTAAGCTCCATGTAGGGAAAACGGTGCAGGTGGAGGTTTTTTCCAAAGCCTTTCTTTTGCTTTGTTTTTTCCAGATGATAAAATATGGAGTAATTAGCACTGATGCCCTGATTGAGGATTTGTTTCACTGGAAAACTCTCTATGTGGCTGGGCGCCTACAAAAGCCGGTAACTGCTCAGTTTTCTCTCTGGAAATGCAGGAAATTACAGGGCTGGAAGTAATCAGTTGGATTTTGAACTTTATCTGGTAGGGATCTGTGCAGGAGTACTGCACAAATAATCTGCCCTGATTAAGGGGTATAGCCACAGAGGGATAATCTCTCAGAGAGGAGGTGAATTAATGATGTTCTTATTGATGTTCTGTGGAAAATGAACCCCTAAAGGTGAGTGGATTAATAACAGTTTTCTGCCTGTAGTAAATCTTGAACTGGACTCTATTAATGCCAAATCTCTTTAATGTTAAATGTATTATTTGCCTTTTATAACAGATTATAGGGGTGGCCAAAATTTAACACAGATAAAGAATGGAAATCTTTAAAGATGAAAGCAGCTTTGCTGTGCAGGTACTGTCTGCTTCATAATTGAATGAACCATGGGTTCTGCATGTTGGTTTTTCTCCTCCATATTTGGATCATCAGAAATAATCTTTGCTTTCCCTCTTGTGCCTGCCTCGATGTGCTTTCAGCAGATGGCAGCAGTGCTAAGGGAAAAATTGTTACCAGGGGAGGGGTAGAATTAGAGGAGAAATCTCTCCAAGTCTTGGAACAGAAGTTAATTATGCTTTTAGCTAAAAAACTTGGAGTGAAAGTTTGAATGGATTGTCTCAGACTACTGGCGTTATCTCCAGAGAAGTATTACAGGATGATCCAGGTTAGAGCAGCTGTTATCTTTGTAAAGAATGAAACTTAATCCATTGAGAAAGATAACTGAAGGGAGAATTCTGGATGTCACATCAACAGTGAATAGTGAATAGCTGTTTTCAGTGTAACTGCATTTGCTGCTGCTTTGATTTGTGACATGGTACAGTGAATATAAATCCTCTGTTCTGTGAAAAAGCCTTCCTCAACTGTGGTACTCTGTCAGATTTACCCCAAGAATCAACATTCATGTTTTACCAGGCTGATAACCATAACTCTGACTTCCTGGGAGATCTGTAGCTCTCTGAACCGTTGAAAATTTGTTCATAAATGCTATCAAGTGTTTCAGGCATTCAGATTTTGAAGCCTGGTGTGTTTTCTTTTGAAAAAATCCTGCTTTGTATTAGGGGGGATTTTTAGAAAAGAAGGAGGTTATTCCTTTTGTTTCTCTAAGGCAAGGCTGGTGTCTTCCATGAGGAGGAATAGCATCTCTGCTGAGTTTCATGTTTTAAAAGGCTCTAACTGTGGTGTCCTTGGCAGGTCCATAACTTGCTGATGTTTCCATGGCAATGCTAAGGTATTGCAGTCACCTGCGTGGCTGCTTGGGGTGCTGCAGATTTTTCTGTCCTGACTTTCCCTGGATTTCCTTGTAGTGACAAGTTAAGAATGTACATCTAAGTGATTTGCTTGGTGAGAATTGAGAAGAGCCAAGGGGGATACCTTTGTTCACAATGGTCAGTGGGTTTGAATTTTAAGGTGTTCTGGAGTAGACAATTATTAAAAAGCTACCTTTTATAAGCAAGGCAGTATTGCTTAACCAGAACACTTGAAAAAGACAAACTCACACCAAGCAGGGATTCCTAGGGGAGTTGTTTCTGGAAGTGCAGTTATCCATCTCCTAAACCAGCTTCCCTTCATCTGCCAGTGTGTTTCTATCTTCAATTCTTCCCAAAGATCTGCTTTTTATTCCAGTATATTTCCATATCCTGGGTGATTGGATTCTCTAGGCGGTCTTGAACAGTTTCAATGTTTCCTAAAAATAAACACTGCCTGTGGCAGGTAGAGACATTCAAGTGATCTGTTCCTCATGGATAAGTGGAGATCCCCTCGAGTTCACATTCTGCTCATGCAAAGTGCAAAAATAAAGCCCTGCTTTTTCCAGGACAACCTGTCTGAGAAACTACTTGAAGCATTTGATAGGGGAGTCCTCTTTGAAAAAAAATAAAAAAGAATGAAGATGAATAAGAGAATTTACCTCTGTCTGGTGTTCTGTTCTGTTTTAGTACAGTCTTTTTTCTTATTGCATAATCAGATGTGGAGTATTTCTGTTGATGCATTCATATTTCCTGTTCTGATTAATTGTAAATTTAAGGGTATGAAAAGGTGACTAGCTCTTCAGATATTAGCTAATGTCTGGTGCATATAACACTTCCAAACTTGTGTGTGAAAACAACTTTTTCTAGCAGAGTATTAATTCTTAAAAACAAGTTTCTTTCTCTGATGTGGTGGGGATACTCTAGTATTTGTCATACCATGCTAATAAGATCAAATCTTAAATTAATTTCTTACTCAATCCGGCATGAGAAATAAATAACATTTCTAGCTCCAGCTCCCATAGCACTTTCCTGAAGTCTTGCTTCCAATGGCTCTGCTTTTCCAGGTGAAAATCCTGGCCCAGAATGAAAATAGCAGGCTGCAAGCTGCTCTTGTCAGCAACCTGAAGAGTGCAGTGACAGCAGCCTTCCTCATGCTGCCAGAGAGCTTCTCTGAAGAGGAGCTTTACATGCAGATTGCAGGACTCTCCTACTCAGGTGAGTGTGGGGGGTCTGAAGTGGCTGACAGGAGCTGGAGTTGGAGCCCAGCTGGAGTCTCATGTGTGATAAATCATCTCTCTTCTTGCTTTGGACCAAGAATTCTCTCTGAATGGTGGTTACATAACAGCTCCAATAATTGGGCTTATTCACAGGAAATAGGTGTAGCTACCTCAGCAGCTCTGCCTATACCTGCTTGATTTAGGAACAGCTAAGTGTGAGTGATTGGATATGATGAAATAATGAGGGCTCTCTTCTGTTTGCATGGATTGTATTTTGATGGAATGTTTCAAAACCTTGGGAAAAAAAATTTTTCTTTCCACTCAGTGCAGTGTTGAGTCATCTGATAGTCTGACTCATACCTTGTCATCTCTTTTTGAGTGTGCTGTGTTTAAGGTTCTTATTTAGTTAACTTAAAGATCCAGATTATGATTCTTTGATTTTACATTTAACACACCTGGTTGGTATATGTTGAGTTTCTTTTTTTTTTTAAGAAATTGTTAAGGAAAAATATTTGAGAAAGTACTGCAATGGTTCTTCAATATAAGATGTAATTGTTACAATTTAACTCAGCATTGCTTTTAAAATGCTGACATCCTTACTGGAATTACTATGAAGGAGTTTGATTGGAGTTGTACTTTACACAGCACTTCCTTGGCTCATACAGAAATGCAGTTTTGGCTTTTAAAGGAGGCCCAGGGGGGTCTAAGCTGCAGCTTGGCTGCACTGAGGAGTGTCACTGTTTTATGTAACACTTCTCAGGGCAGTTCAGATTGCAACTCGCTTTCCCAGAGCAGTTCTTTCCTGAATTGTTGCCTGTGTTAAAGCACCAGGAAGAGGGTGCTGACAGTGGCATTGCCAGCCAGGGGTGGTTACTGCTTATCTGCCCACCTGAAACCTGCCCAGCACTGGCACTGGATTCTTGCTGGGCACTAGTGACCAAGATACTTTTTATCTACTCTTTGAAACAGTGCAGTTAAACAGAAATCAGTAAAGTGCTGAGACTGGCTGTGCTGTGTGAACCAAGCTGAAGCAACACAGCTCCCAGTTGGGAATGTACAAGAAAAAAGCTGCTTGTGGATATTTATTTTGCTGCCATTTTGTTAAGTCTTTCAGAGGCTGTACTAGTAGACAAAATTGATTTTATGTGTTACTCTAATCAGTCTCCTTGGAGACTGCTGAAAAGAGTTGTTCATGCTTTAATTTAGAAAATGTTGATCCTTTATTTTTTCCTGCATTTTTTGAGAGCACTGGGTCAGTACCATTTATATGTGAAGTGTTTGTTTTGTGGCTTGCCATAAACTGAAATAAACTAAGGAAGGCTAGCAAGTTGCCACCTTTCAGCAACATTTATCTCCTGAATGTGGGAAGTGGGAAAAGGAATTGATTCACAGTGTTGGTTGTTGGTACAAGCTACACTGAGCATCTAACTCCTGGCTGGAAACCCAGCAAGCAGCCAGGCTGGTACCTAACAGAGGTAGTGGAATGATTTCATACAGACTGACTGGCTCTTCGTTTATTCTCTTTGAAACTTTTCAGTCATGTATCTGAAAAGAAGGTGTAAAGGCCAGTAATGTAACAGTGGTGTTAAAAGGAGTTTTTTTTGAAACTATTAACATAAAACATGGCTAAGAGGAAAAGTGATCCAGTGATCTTACCATGACTGCCATTAGCTGAACTCCAGGTACTGCCCTTGGAGTGTGGAAACAATGCAAATTATTACCTGCCAAATTGGAAAATTTAACCTCATTTGCTTGTGAATACAAAGTATGAGGACTGGGCAATTTGTTTAGTACTTGTTGAGACTGAGGTATGGTTGCAAAGACTGTAACTGTTACTGTTACTTGACAGCTGGAATTATTTTGTTGTCCAAGTGAAGATGTGGACGCGTGGGCTGATGACATTTTGTCAGAGGCTGCATAACAATGTGTGCCTTCAAGGACATTTTTCTGTGCTTGAAGGTGTTTGAATAGTTTTTCTTTACTCTTAGATGATTACTGTGGATTATATTGGCATATATAATAGAGGAGAATAGAGTTTTAGATGACAGCTCTGTACTATGCTGATTTCTTTGTGTTTTTGGGGTTTTCCTAATGGCTTAACAGTGTCTTTTCCTGCCTAGGTGATTTCAGAATGGTAATAGGAGAGGACAAATCCAAAGTGCAGAACATAGTGAAGCCCAACGTTGCCCATTTCCAGAAGCTGTACAGTACCATACTCCAGGACTGCCCTCAAGTGGTGTACAAGCACCATCTGGGAAGGCTCGAGGCAAGTGTTCTCCTCCTAAACAGCTTTAAAACAAGCAAGTGCTTTATCACTGACAGAAGGCAGGAGTTGTGCCATGCACCAGGAGAGCAGTTGTAGTCTCTGTGCTTGCTGTTTATGTTTCTGTTGTTTAGTTAATTCTGCAGACTTGCCTTAAATGCCAGTGTTTTCATATGGAGGAACTACTGCTCATTTTCTCTGAGTATGGGCACAGAACAGACCCCAGCAAGGGAACCAGAGCAGATCAGTGTAAGACGTGTGTTCTAATGGCTTCCATATGGGAATAACAGGCTAGGAAGTGAGGAATAAACAGATGGTTTGTGTTAGGGAGATGAGGCTGTAACTCAGAGGTGCAACTTTCTGCAATCAAAAACTGAATCTCACAAAAAAACCTCCTCAAGTTCTGACTGTGAAGATCAGCTGACTAAACCCAAGTGAAATTCTGGCATCAATACCATACAAAAACCATTTTTCCCTAGTTTTTTGGGAAATCCAGAGTGACCAATTCCATCTTTCTGGTGTAACATTGCAGTTAGTTAGAGATGCCACAGTCAGTAGCAGTTTTTCCTTTTGTAATCTGCACGTCCTTGTGTGAATATTCAAGTGTGATATAAACTTCATGGTGAAGTCACAAATAGCACCACTTGTCTCATGGATGTGGGCATCTCTTTTATCCTCAAGCCTTGGTAATTCTCTCCCAAATGCCACCTTTTAGGATGTGTCTTTGTTAGAAATTGGTTTAACTGCAGGCTTGTGTACAGTAAACAGTTTTACTGCAATGCTTTGGGAGAAAACACAGGCAAATCTGTATTATCCTGCAGCTGTCTCTGTGTTTTCTTATTGCTTATGAACAGTTTGGTGGAAGCAATATTCAAATGAATTTGGGAAAGAATTAGTAACACTTCCTTCAAGAAAAAGTTCCTTTAAACAAGTCCTGGTAGCATACTGCAAATTTATTACTGGATAATAAATCTCTCCACAATCCCATAACAGTCATCAAGACTGCTTCAAATCAAGAGCACAATGAGGGCATTTAATCAACAAAGTGCTTTAATGCTTTATTGCTCACACCTTCCTGTGGTTATTGGCAGTTATTGCCCAGCCTGAGGTGGCTGAGTGCTGTTGGGGGTGCAGTTAACACAGAATAGAACCCCCTTCTGCAGGAGCTAGAGAGAAAATTCCTTCTTCAGAGGTCCCTCAGAAGCAAGGGGAGGCAGAGCCCAGCTCTGAGTTTTGGTTCAGGCACGGATTCCTCCCACACAGTGCTCAGAGCTGCTCACTGTCAGTGCCTCTGGAGCTGGGGCTGACTCATCTGGAGATCATTTTCTCCAAGCTGACAAAAGGGAGTGGAGAGGGCAACCAGACTCCTGTCTGATGTCTCCATGAAGTGGCTAAAAGCTTGTGTAGGAGGAATGGAGCTCTTCAGATTTTCCTCCACCTTTGGAGAGCTCTGCCCCATCGTGCATTACATTTTGGAGAAATCTGTCCAGGCCTGCATGTTGGTGTTGCTGTATTCAAAAAAGGCTCGTTGGGTTTCTGATTTAGATTGGAAAATGTGGGATGAATGTTTTCTTCAAATTATACAAACCAGATGTGGTTTGGAGTTTAAAGCAGAGAAAATGGTTTTCAAACTAAACTTGAAATGTGTGTGTGTCTGCAGTTTGATTATATTCAGGCAGAACAAACTCAGCTGAGTGGTCTTTGGGGAACTTTTTTGTTATTGTCCTGTTCTTATGTTTCCAAAGGAAATTGAATACAACAGAAATGATGCAGTTTCAATGAAAACTTACTTGCAGACACAGAAAGATCATGTGTGTCTTCCCTTGAATAAAAACCCTTGCACTTAGGCATTCTTCAAGTTGAGAACTGAGATACTACATTTCCCTGTGCTTGGGAGGTTTTTACTGGCATTATCAAGGACCTTTGCTAGTGAAATGGATCAGGTTCTGTGAGGTATTTATCAGAGGTCAGTTTTCTGACTTCTTTAAAAAAAAAAAAAAGAAAAAAGAGAACTGAATGTTTTTAACGTCTTATTTTTATAACACTCAGATTGATAAAAGTCCAGAAGGTCAGTTTACACAACTTATGGCTTTGCCAAAGACCCTGCAACAAAAGATAACTGCTCTTGTAAGCCCTCCTGGAAAGAACAGAGATGTGGAAGAAATTTTACTGCAAGTTGCCCATGACCCTGACTGTGGATTTGTTGTGCATCAAGGTAGGTCTGGACCAATGTCTGTAATCTCCTTTAAGACATGGCAGATACACAAATCTATTGTATATGTTCTCCTATTTCAGAAGGGTGGGTTGAACAGAAGAGTGAAAAAATCCAGGAGATTAATCATGAAATACATTCCTAAAAGCCTGGGTTTGGATTTGACTGCAGACAGGTTATCTGAAATATTATCAGTAGCATTCCTAGTGGTACAGGAAGATGTGTTTTGGTTTGGGTCCTGAAAGAGGCAGAATTTAAGGAATAATAGTGTGTCCTGCTTAGATCACCTAACTGATGCTTCCATCTTCAGGCAAAACTTCATCAAAATACTGAGCTTTTTATCCTCCCAGTCACAGACTGCAAGGCTGAGGTCATTTTCTGACTTGCTGACATTTCCCTTGGCAGTCCTCGTGGTTAGCCCAGACATGTGAGCCCTGGCAGAGAGCTCCAGCTCGGAGGAAAGGCTGAGGTGCTTCTCATCAGCACGACTGCTCTGAGGCAAGATTATGTCATATGAGCAAGTTAAAGCTGATGCTGCAGACACCTGTGTTCTGGCACACTGCAGGAAAATGAAAAAGTTTAGTACTTGGAGTGCTTTATGCATTTTAAGAACCTGACACATTTTCTGTTCCAGGTAGCAAGTTTTGCAAGCTTTCTGAGCACAGCAAAAATTCCCAAGAGGCCTGGGAGCTGCTAGACACTAACCAGGGAGCTGAGGGAGCTCTCAGCCAGATTTCTGGGGGGAATAAAGCTCCAGGGTGCTGCAGTTCTCCTTGGACAGCCTGGGGTGAACAGCACCTGGACATGGAGGTGTTCAGCTTCTTTCATGGGCTGGAAGAGCAGAGGGATAAAAGCTGCTCTGGGAGCAGGGGCTGCAGTGTCTGAGCTGCACAGAGAGCTCTGAGTGCCCCCTGAGTTTGGGGTGCTGTGCTTGGATTTCTGTAGCTGTGGCTCACAGGGAGCAGCAGTGCAGCAGCAATCTGCACACATCTTCTCAGGCCTGCAGTTTGAACTCTTAGGAGAACAAATCAAGGTATTCTTTCACTTCTGTGGCCAAAGCATTTTCCTAATTCATCAATCTGGGTAAAGGCCAGGCCAAGCCATTTGGGAATCCTACAAGACAGAGCTGATTAGTCCAGTTGAATTGCATTGTCCCAAGATATTTTGCTATACCAACACAATTTGTTCCTTTCTCTTCCCTATTCCTACCCCTCAGATGATTTTCCAGTGGCATATTGTATCCTTACTTAGACATGGATTATGCTAAGCTTTGTTCTTCAGTATGGAAGCAGGATTTAAAAAATATTTGAAATTATATTCTGTGAGTCAATGCAGAATGTGCCAGTCTGGAGGATTAGCTCTGAGACTGCTGCAGTTCTACATTTTTTCAAGTATTTAGTGATGTGAGTACTTTTGTATATATCAGTATGCTTTTATATGTGTTAGAACAAATATAATTTAATAGTTCTGAAAAAAAAATTAATATTTTTTAAACTGTTTTATTAAGAACGCCTGGAC